>OMLM01007525.1:18696-62899 GCA_900302695.1 Helostoma temminkii
ACCGTTCTGTAATGTTGTTCTGCTCTCTATCTTTGTCTTTCACAGGTATATCTAAGACAGATAACAAATAGCAGTTGTGATGACGACGGCACTGTGGTCCTGGACACAGACACACCTCACCTCACTGGAGCTTTGTCATGTGAAGTGAAGCAAGTGAAGCAATTTAAAGAGATAGTACAATATGCCATCAGATGTGACAGGTGTAAATTCCTAGGTTGTTGTTTCACTCTTTTTTGCATAACAAAGCTGACAAGGGACTATTTATTTTTTTTAAAGAAGCATTTGCAACTGTATTTTGGGATTTTTTTTTTTTTACAAACCATGACAATCAGACAAACAGGGCCCCCTTGAAGACCTGCCTTATAAAATCAGCAACATGCTACATAGTAAAGGTTGTATTTAAAGTTTACATCTGTAGCATCTAAGACTTCCCTTTAATATTAAAGGGAGATCAAGAACAATTATGTAGGTTTGTGTTCAAGATATGTTTGCGGAAAACATATAGTATTTTTGTGGTTGCCTGTGTCCTCAGGTCAAAGCCATCTCCCACTATCTTCCTCTAAAAAATGTCAAAACTTATTTAAATATTAGTACTTACAGATCTCTAGTGGTACTCTTACCATGGTACAGAAGCTCTTATTGTAACGTAACTTTAAACATTCATTCACAGTATTTAAGATAAGAATGTGTTTATTTGCCACTGTGATTTACCTGCTGGTTCCCTAAAATAATTTTCTGTTTCATACACCTGTTACAACAATGTTCCCCTGTTCAGACTTAATTAGTCAAAAAACTTTGAATAGCCTCCCAGTATTTGTTGAAAATGTATAAATGTTTATATCTGCCTTAATGTGAATGAACCCTACTTTTGTATAGCTCTCATCATCCATTCATCACATGGAAAAAAAATGCTTCTTTACTCCTGCTGAATCGGTCAAACTTTGCCTCTGTGGTTAAATACGAGATACTGTAAAACTTGATAAGAAACACGGGGAAAATAATTGTATGCCTTATTTTTTATTAATGTCGTATGTACACTAGTTGATGGAGCGTGGGAGTGTTGAGCTGACAAGCTTTAATCAAACAAAACTGATCAGAGGGTTAAAGAATGACTGAACATTTGTACCTTGTTTTACATAGGTTTTGCTCACTTTATGAGTATTTCTGTGTATTTATTGAGGTGAGTTACTATATGCAACATTGTTTACAATTCACACGAGTGATGTGAAGGTAACACTGTGAATATTTCATCGACTTCTGATTCTGTGTCTGAATTACAAGTCTGTTATGAATTTTGTGGCCATTAGGCAATATTTCTGTTTTGTATTTTACTAAAAAATGACATGCTGTTTTTGTACATCACCCGACAGATTTAAAGACTGTCGTATAAAGCTGTACTTTGGGGAGATTCAACATTTGTTTTAGACATAATGTAACCCAAATGAAAATCTTCATATGGAGTAAATAAGCATTTCTGATGATGGTTAAGAAAGTTTTGTACAAACTGCAAATTTTTATATATATTGTCACCTTGTTTTTGTCATTTTTATATGTTTGTAATGAATAAATTGTTTTATTCTAAATCTATCAGACAGTGAGATTTTTTTATTTTCTTTGTAAATCGAGGAAGAGCGTGTGATAAGTGACACAGTTCCTCTTTAACTTAACGATTCCAGTAAATTAGATTGATTTGCAGTCCTGTCCTTTTATCTCAGCATTTTCAACCTGTGCCAACTTGCTCTTCACTTTGCTTTTAACCTTCTTGCCAGTTCCTTCCAATTGTTCGTCTAATTTCACACATTCATCCTGTCATTGCTTCTTTCGTATCCTCATTCTTTTATCCAAACATTCCTCCTGTTTTCTCATCCGTATACTGTATTATTCAGCCTTTAACCACATAATGGTGTGTGCCTTGTATCAGCATTTATCTCTGTTCACTGTAAATGTTTGTGTCAGCACAGCAGAGTATCATCCTCATGTAGTTTTATAGGGGTCTGCCCTTAAATCATCACTTTTATTATAAAATAGCTAAAGATGATTACTAGGCTGTGCGTGAACTTTGACCTAAATACTAACATGAGCATGATCACAATGTCTAAGTGAAGCCTTCAAACATTAGTTATTAATTATTAATTAGGCTGCTGACATGTTTGACTTGATGGCGGTGTGGCATGAAAACTTTGAAGATAATCAAAGTGATTACAATGAAACTGCTGAGGCATTTAGCTAAAAGTCAGAAATATAGATCAGATGCGATCAATTAGAAACGTAAATTAGACATATCTTTACAATAGATCTACTCAGACCCCACATACTGTAGGTTACTGTAGTTTTCCAGCTGTAGAAAGGTGAGTCGCCTAACCTCAGCACGTGACAAGAAATCATTGCACAACATGGCCAGGAGCTGTTCATGTGATTGCTGTTTATTGCAGGAATATTGATGAGAGATTTAACATTTTATAATTTTCATGGAGATTTATTCAGTGATGTTAAGAGAATAATGGTGTGTACAGTACTTCTTCACTACATAAAGATGTAGAGCCTTGGTGTTTTAGTCAAAATGAGCCCATCTGATGTTTTGTAAATGACACTATGTCATGTTCAGTGTCTGTGTTTTCTTTTCCATAATCCTAAATCTGTAATAGTGTGAATAACAGTGATACACGATCCAAAGCAACTGTAATTAAAGTAGCAGCCGCGTTAGTTTACAGGGTCAGTGTTAGCTTTGATCAGATGCAGATGTGGGCTTTCAACTGTGTTTTGGTTGACTGTGACACACTGTGAGGACAGTGAATTCCTCCCTGCCTGTCACGATAAAGAAATGACTTCTCCAGTTCAAAATATGGGTCAAGGTAAATGGATAATGACCCACGAATCCCTCTGATGTGCATATCAGCTTTCTGTAGATGTTATCTGGACTCATACAGATAATTCTGGCCACTTACTACACATGTAGCATGTTTACCCATATTAACCATCAATTACACACAAAAAGCCTTTTGCTCTTCAACTAAAGCATTTATATTGTTTCATGTAAGAATTAGTCAAAATACAGAGGTGTATGTTGTATGTCAACGCTGACTCCCTCTATATCACTGCTCACTTGGTTGACATACGCATCACATGTTTCACCATGTTTCCAATGCCATCAAATATGTAGTGATAGTGATACTCTGTGTCCCACATGAAGGAAGGAGTGCTGACGATTTTGTTCTTCTCATCCACATAGGTTTCGTAAAAACAATTGTTAAGGTCAAGGCAGGGCGTAATTCAAAGCAAAACAATGGCAACATTGACATAAAGTTGTGGTTAAAATTCAGTTAACTAACATCTACAGCAAACGGAGGCCTCAGAAAGGATATATAAGGCTCGCGGACATTGTGGCGCGCACCCATGCTCTTCACGGCCTGCACCATGTTTGTGTGAGGCCAGTTCCCCCAGCGAGTATTTTCGTCTCTCTCGTAGCCCATGGTCACCTCAATCCCGGGCAGCACACGGCAGGCCAGCACAGGAGCCATGCTGGCCAGTCTGAAACAAGAGCAGGTCATTTGAGGTTTCTATTAAGTCAAGATTAAGAGACAAGGCTGATCAGGGTATGGAAATAATTGCCTTACCAATACCAACAGGAGAGACTGGAAAAAACTACTCTCCCAGCACAACAGTTTTGGACAGATAACGTCCCCATAAGTGAACAAAAACACACTCTGATGTTTAAAGTGTGAATCACGTAACACACCTGCACAGGGCACTTTGTGCACTTCAGTGTAATCATACACACTTAATTTTCAGTGCAGTTCTAGACGGCGGGATTCCACTAATTAAACTGACAAGCTGAACAGTCAGCCCAGAATTGACCAGTATTCAGTTGAAATGCTGGTGCTCTCTATGCACATACTTGATATGTATTTCACACATACAAAAGCACAGTCCAGTTACAACCTGTAGTCTACATAAGCATAAACATTTTATTATTTACACCTGCTCTTTTACTACTGTGACATGTCAAAATATCTTCTCTGAAAAAGGCATAAAAGCTTAACTGTCATTGGTCTAGAAAATTAGACGTGAAGTGAGACTTTAAAAAAAAGAACAATAAACTGAGATTTTAAAGACAAGAAATATCATAATGGAAACTTAGCATAGTTAGCTATTACGGTAACAGGAAATGATAATCAACTGAACAGTCATCTGTACAGTCTGTAAAGGTTACCTTTTAGAAAACACTGCCGCAATAAACAGGGACACAGTTTCTCATGATAACTGCATCAAGCTTTTTAATCAAAGCGACCAATGTTTGATCCACTAAGGAATTTAAAATAAATTAACTTATGTTGACACAGTTAATAATCAGTACTTTGTCTGTAACGTAGAGCAATTCAATTCTCTGCCTGATGCACAGTATGCACCTTTCCAAATTAAATCTGATACACTGATCAGGCTTCAAGTACAATCCTGCAATTGTTTAGCTGAATTTTAATTATAATAGCTACCACTTTTAAAGGATGCATCCAACTGATTAGCATTTTGCCTTTAATTCTCCTAAATCAAACTGGGGTGAAACACTGATGAGATGGGAAGAAAAACATGGAGGTGTGGAGATGCAGTTGCCGTAGGGGACTGTAAAGTTTGCCACCAGGGCTAAATTACTGTTTTGAGAAAGATGGGTTGATTCTGAATTTACACCATGCTTATTTTGTCAACAGATGAGTTTACACATTTCTAGTCACAATTATAGCTCTGACAAAACTGAATAATGAAGAGGAGGATATCTAAGAGCAGTGAGGCTCTGGTATGCAACAGAAGAGTTACACTGCAAAGCTATACACACGTTGCACATCTTTTTATGACATCAGGATAAAAATATTAATAATAATCTCACTCTTTTTAATTAGTTTTTGATTGTAGTTGAAATTTAGATTAAATTGTTATAAATAATTATATTATGTATATATTGTAAATAATGATAATTGTAATAATTTATGGGCATTAACGGAAAATAGGAAATACTTGGTATTATCCTTTAAATAATGGCTGCATCCAGTTCAAATAAGCCTGTGTTATGATGGTGACAGCTGCTTCCTCCTCCTTTGACTCCATCTCCATTCTTTAATTTCCATAATCCTGCATCTCCTGTAACTTCGGAGCTGCCACTCTGCACCTGACCACCAGGTGTCCCCTGACCTGACATGCCATCTGTCCTGCACAGCTGTCCTTCATCAACCATCAGTTCCCAGGAGCCAACAAACAGTTGCTTTCTACCAGATCACATATGTTGCCTGTTGGAGCCTTCATCCTCTCTGGCTTGCTTAAACTCTTGGGGATTATGTTGTCTGTTTTGACTGTCGTCATGTTGTAAGCTTTCCTCTTGAGAGATAAAGACAGTTTTTACTACACCTGCTGTACCTACTGAGATGAACTGTAATCAAAGACAGACATTGAAAGTGAAGACGTTCATCAGATACCTTGAATCAACTTGCACCAGAAAGTGATTTCAATGCAAACGTTCTGGTTTAGGCTGTAAGGTGTTTAGTGTGTACCTATTGTGTAATTCTATACAGATTTTATTTGATTTGATTTAAATGTTTTAGCCAATTAAAACAATACAAATGCAAAATTCTATGAGTGAGCAAAAGTGTGTTTAAAGTGGTAGAAATTGTGGTAACATTTACTTTCTAGGAAACACTACTGAGCCTTCAGATGATATTATAGGTCAAGTGTCTGATGCAGTTAATAAGAATTACAGAAGAGCTTCTGTCAATAGGATACATTTGATCCAGACTTCTAAGCAAAATGTTACTTTTTTCTACTGCTGATCCAGTGTCCTACTTCCATTACCGGGATCGTTTAAATCTCACGTGTTTATCTTGTCTAATGTAATCTGATTTAAAGTGTGGTGTGATTGATGGTCTAATTTTGCCTCATGTTTAAGTGGCTGTACAGCCAAAGTGAAATAAAATCATATTGCCCTATTGCTTCTCTAATACTTAAACTTGTTCTTTGTACACAGTTATGCAGTATTATCTACTGACGGACTGAACAGTGACCAAATGATACATACCCAATAGGCTTGCGTGAACGGTGGAAATCCTTAAGCACTCTTTCTACGTCGTTATGCAGCTTGCAGTCTTTACCATCCTTCATGAAAGATGATCTAAAAAGTTGAGAGTTATAGATTAGTGCTCCATCTTCATCATGCCACTTTGTATTGCATCTCATTTGACTCTGTTTCACAGTCTCAAAGTGATTGTTTCATTGTTCCTCACAGATTCTTGATGATGCCGTGGCCTCCGGGGAAGATGACGCCATCGAAGCTGTTGGCATCCAGCTTGGACAGGTCCTGCATTTGCATCATTCCCTGACCATGACTGAAGCGAGCGGACTCAATCATCATGTTCCTGTGTGATGGCCAGAAAAAATCATAAACATCAAAATGATCTTTGACTCTATCAACATTTAAAATTAAGACTCTGGAACCTTTTAGATAAAGGTGCATCAGTGTTTTCTAACAAGCCTACCGATTCTCTCCAGAAGCAGTTTGCTTTCTCACGTGGTCCATCACATTCATCTGCTGTTGATTTGGAGCAAAGATCTGGAATCGAGCACCGTTACGGCTCAGGTGGTACATGGTGCTACAGACAGAGTTGTAAGTTACTATCATTGCATTGTGATACGTTACTGCAATCACCTGACATTCTTGTCCTGAGTGATACTCACTACACTCCCTCATGGACATCGGTCCCATCCCACCAGCCACATCCTGAGAAAACCTGGAATACATTGTGATTCACAAATCAAATGCCCATGCTGGTAATTTATCTTCCTTTTTGTCTGATCTTACATTTTACTCACCACTGCAATATTAGTATTTCCCCAGTTGCCATAATCACCGTGGTGAACAAAGCAGGCAGGCTGGCGAGAGAGAACAGCCAGCGTTTGTTTAGACAGCAAAGCCCTGGTTGCCAGCATGGTTTAGCTTCGATCTCACTGTTGTAGGAGAAAAATGTGACTTAACAGTTAACAGCCACCGAGCCTCTGAAGACTTTTGATGGTTGTAATATTGATCTTACCGTGGCTGCCAGTATTTATACCACCAGAGTGTGGCTAAGTGACGTTAAACCGTAAGCTCTTTTTTCTGAGAAGACCGATCACTTCTTCGCCTTGACTCACCTATTCCCTCCTGAACACCCTTCCCTATTAATACCTTGTTTATTCATCTGATTAACTTAAGTCATTTGGCCACAGAGTGACACTTCAGCTTTGGAGAGTAATCTAAACATGTAGCTCTTTAACCCATGAAATATCTTGACCCATTTAGAATTTAACTCTTTGTAGTGGAGCAATCTGCAGAAATAATTCAAACACGTCAACAAACATGGTTTTATATGTGGGATGTTGACTCACTTTTACACAACACTATGCACCTGTGTGCAGTTTCTGAAAACGCTTGTTACTGTGTTTTTGTAAGGTAGTAGTTCAATGCCTTTTACAGTAAAGGTATACTGCATGCCCTTTAAAGTCTATTAGGTTGTAAGGCTCTTATTCGCTGTAATGCCATGTTGCGTCTAGAACGTCTAGACGGTAAACCCAGGAATATCCTGGTCAGACGGAAATGTCAAAGTCAATATACAGTTAAACTAGAACTTCAGCTCCTACCTATAGGCTCCGTTTGATAGCTGCAGTCAGTGAAAACCAAAGATTCAATGCCACGTTTCAGATGGCATTTACTTTATTATGATCTCTTTTTAATGTAGAAGCAGTATTTAGATATTGATGATGAAAATATAGTGACAGTTTAGAGGAGCAAAATTCAAAAAGTGGTGTAAACTGAACAATACACAACCGACACATTAATCACAACTTTAAGGCTTGGCAGTAACCTTATGAGATCCTCTGACGAGATTCTGTGTGTGAGTTTAAGATTTGCACAGAGAAGCCACGAATAGAAATCATGAATAGAAATCACATTGTAACTGCCGTGTATTGTAATCACAAAGAACAAATAATGTTTTATTATTTTTTTAATCAAACACAAGAAACATGGCATGAACAATTTACACAGTGAGGCTTCTGTCACTAAACATCACCCTTATTGTGAAATGTACATGTTTCTCCATTCCTCTATGGACATTGGCTGTCAACATACAACACATGCCGAAACCTTTTTTAAAACGCCACAAACGCCTGTCGCACAGTTGACCATTCTGTGGTATTTGAAGTACAGATAGGATTAAATTTTTTACAAAGCATAAGAAAGAATATAAGACACAGCACAGACAACTAAATAATAAATAATGTCCATTTGATTTTTAATATAAAACAAATGTCTTAAACAATCTCAGTGATTTGCAGTTTTTAGAAGTAAAATAAAATCATACATGTAGCAAATATATCAAAAATGAAATCAAAATTACTTAAAAGCTCCATTCAGATCCAATCATAACCATATCAACTGCTGACAATGTGCCGACAGCCCAGCTTCAACAATTGACGGCTGTGGCTGAATCACCACTTGCTTGTGATGAGCCATGTTGACCACTCTTTGCAGTTTAGTTTACTTGACGTGTAAAGACCAAATCCTAGAAGCCATTTACATGCAAATCACTAACAACATCAGTGGTGAAAGTAAGAATCATCTCCTAAAATTCCGCCACCACTAGAGAAAGCTTTCATGCGCCCACGAACTGCCACTCAAAGAGTTTGTGCACTATCTGTGCACACACCGAATATTTGCAAAGAAATCCATCTGATAAAGAGTGGGGTTTGCTCATCAAGCCAAAAGCCGTGCTGAGACAGAAGCGTGTATTAGGAAGACCAGTTTGGCAGTATTATGGTGTGTAGGGAGGCGGTGGCTGAAACTGATTGGCAATGTCATAATCAGCAGGAAAGGTTTCACTGCTGTCCTCCATCTCTGAGAGCAGCTCTAAAGCCTGCTCCTCCTCCTCTGTGGGGTAGTGGCGCAGGAGGTTTGCTGCTGTGGCGAGAATAGAGGCTCCCCCCGCACCTGCTACCAGGTAGAAGCTGATGGCAAAAGTGACGTATATGAGAGAGCCGTGATATTTTTTGTGCTGCTGTTGTAGTGACAGGATGAGCTCCGAGGCCCAGTAGCAGAAGCCTATCACTGTGGCACACTGTAACACTGGTAACAGACAGAAAAATATTAAAGTTTACTATTAAAGTGAATTTTGTACATGCAAAAACCTTAAAAGAACTCGAAACAAATTAATACCTGTGAGAATATGTGCAAACGCATATCTGCGTGTGATTTTCAGTGCAGGGTGCTTGGGTCCAAACACATCCAGGAGGAAGGCAGTCAGGCTGCACAGGATTCCAAGGAAACAAAAGGCGGCAATCACCCTCAGCAGCAGGACAGTCTGCGGGTTCACGCAGTAATCTGAAGGACACAGGAGACATCACAAAGCATTACAAGTGATCTACCGGATTAAACTCGCCGATACAATTCACTGACATCGTACCGGTCCTCACCATCAAGCAGCTTCGGGTCAATGTACCCCAGGACATCTGACACTCCCAGCTCTTGTCTCGGACAGGTGCCCCCATGAACCCGGAGCCAGGCTGGTTCTGCCAGAGCCGTGCAAAGCGCTGTGATGGACAGAGCTCCGGGCAGAGCCGACACCAGGCTCCGCTCCGGCTGCTTGGGCAGGGACGTGCCCCCTCTCCTCCTTCGTCCTCCAGGAACAGTGGAGCCCGGCGGAGCAAACATGCTCATCCAATCTCCCTGTCGACTGTTCAAGTGTTAGTTTCCCTTTGCTGCCAGTAACTATATATGACTGCTCTAAGCTCCGTTTGTTAACGTTACGACCTGACTCGCTAACCAAAATAAAACTCAGCCCGTATAGCTACAGTTATGTGTGATCAACGAATGACAACGATCCCAGCGTTCTCTTTACGGTGGTAACTAATGTTTACAAACGAAGTTTACCATTTAAATAGTCAAGTCAATAAAAACAAGGAGAGTATCTGGCTGACAATCGCACAAAAACCAATGGCCTTCGGGCCTGTTAGCTCTGTTGTTAGCGTGTGGAGCTAGAGAACGGCTAACACCAAATGTCGCCTACTGCCGTACAAAAATAAAGTTAAAATGAATAAATTAAACAAGCCCTAATCTATTAACTAATATTGCCGCATTCCCCCATGAAAATAACGATAAATTTAGCATGGAAAACGGCGACTAAACAAAACAAAAGGAGCTTCCGCTGCCCCTCGTATTATTGACTTCCTTGTTCAGCCATTCTTCTTCGTCTTGGTGTTTATTGGCAGGTGGCAAACAGCGAATTGGAGCTTTACCGCCACCAACTGGTGAGGAGTGTGGACCAGGATGCTATTACACACGATCACAACACACACAACTGAATTGTCCTTAGTGGTCTTGTGTCCTCAGTCCACTGTAACGCATCACTGATGTTTTTTTCCCCTAATTTAAGATGAAATTCTGGAACAAGAAACCCCCATTTTATTCAGTCCTGTAACTGTGATGGTCATGACTATAGGCCTGTATACGACGTGTATCCACACAAAGATCCTTGTATTGTAAAGTCAACTAATGCGTCAGGACGTATCCATGGATGTATTGCTGGGCTGATGTTAAGCTGGTCTATTTCTAGCTCTCTTGCTTCCTGTTCCATCCAAAGCTTTTTATTTTTCTCTTGTCCTTCTCCCAGTATTTTTTTAAGGTGTCCTTTGCTGGATGGTTTCAACTGCGTCCCTGTAAATTTAACCAGCAGTTTAATGGCACTTGTAATCTTCTCATTCCTGCAGGTATTTCTCCCAGTTCCACATGTAGTGCTGCAGTCGGGGTTGTCTTAAATGCTCCTGTGCACCATCGCAATGCTTCATGTTGAATAGAAATACAAACCTTCTGAGAACAGTATCTGTCGCTGATGTCAAAACCACACATCCATAATCTAACACTGATCTCATTAGTCCAGTGTAATTCTGTCTGCTTCCTGCTAAGCAGCTCATCACTTTTAATACCTTCTTACATTTATCCACAACTTTCTGAGTATGTACACGCCACTCAAACCATTCTTCTTCGTGACTTCAATAAGCTGCAGTCGAAAGGTGAGTGGCGATCGGTGCCTCCACCCAGCGGAGAGTCCTCCAAACAAACAGCTGAGCGAAGGACAAGCGTATTTATGATTATGTGATGGATTGTTTTTTAAAACGTGTTTTACAGGTCACATAATGAAAAGTGGCAGCTATGATACTGTCTGGCGTGTGAGGGGTAAATCAGGTCATACATACATAGTCTTAGCTGTGAAGGCTGAAAGTAAGTTAGTGACACATTACAGACTGACAGAAAATATGTAATCATGCAGGTCTAGTCAGAAATTATGTTTAAAAAACAGTAAACGAAATTTAAAATCTTGTCATACGTTTTAAATGTTTAAAATTTGCTGCACTTAATTTTTTTTTATTATTTTTAATTCCGGAAGCTCTAGCTGTCGATGTTGGCTTATCGTCCATTATATATTTCTAACGTTTTTTTCATTGACATCTGTTAAAAGAAACATTAGAAAAATGGAAAAATAAACAGTAGAAAAGATGATCCCCCACAATGCATCGCGTAAAATACCTGATAAGCAAAGATGGCGGCTTTTCCGACACACTTGTTTTTGTGAACTTCTGTACTTTGTTGTTTTGTGCAAATACATGACGCTTTTTTCTGCTTCATTTCCAGTTTCAGTGGCTGTGGTTTAGGACAGCAGCACCGTTTGTTTGTGTGGGTTATTACAGTGTGTCTGTGAACTGTAGCTGGTACCGGGACAGAGACAGAGCAGAGACAGAGACACTTCAACATTATCTAACCAGTTAAATACGTGACCAGCTCAGATATGAAGGAGGCTTTGTCCCTGATCCAGAGACTGAGCGCACACCCGGACTCTCGGTGTTGGTTCGTCAGCTGGAACCCATCCGGAACCCTGCTGGCTTCCTGTGGGGGAGACAAGGCGATCCGGATATGGGGACGACAAGGTGAGCTGTCAACAACATGAACCAGATGCCAGTTCATTACAACACACTGAGTTTGGTTATTTCTACTTCGATCCTCGCACTGACTGCTCACTGCGGAAGTGACTTTAATGTCATTAGTTATTTCTGCTGTTAAAAAGATTGCATCTATGCACATCCTCTCCTAAAACTGATCAAACAGTTTGATTGTAATATTTGGAGAGTTTGGTCTATTATTTAGGTGGGTTATGATCAAAACACAGCTCAAGGCTTCTAGTAAAATTACTTATAGATGCAGACTGGGTGTGGTAGATATGATAAAATGTGATTTATACTTTTAGTCTATAGATTTGGTTAAATATGAAATGTTTGGATACAATAGATCCATTGTCATTCGCTTGTAAAATGGTCCTCAGTGTCTATTAGGACCAATTAGAGGCATCTTCATATAAATGGTACAGCAAAATCTCTGATGTTACCATCCTTGTTGACCTTCTTATTCTTAGGTGACTCGTGGATATGTAAGAGCGTCCTACAGGATGGACACCAGCGCACTGTGAGGAAGGTGGCCTGGTCTCCCTGTGGGAATTATTTGGCCTCCGCCAGCTTTGATGCAACCACCTGCATCTGGAAAAAGAAGAACGATGACTTTGAGGTAAGTTTAATCTTCTTGTCAATCTCATGCGTCACTTGAAAAATACTTTTATTTTATGAGTTTTTACCCTGAGTCTCACTTTGTCTCCTAGAGCTTGACTGTGTTGGAAGGACATGAAAATGAGGTCAAATGTGTGGCTTGGGCCCCTTCAGGGAATCTGCTAGCAACATGCAGCCGAGACAAAAGTGTCTGGGTGTGGGAAGGTTTGTGTTCATCTGCAATGTGGCATGAATCCTTAAAGCAAATCACAATCACACAATCAGGAGACACGTGTCAGTTTGCTTTTCCTTTGTGTTTCACAGTGGATGAAGAAGATGAGTATGAGTGTGTTACTGTCGTAAACTCTCACACACAGGACGTCAAGCATGTTGTTTGGCACCCGACACAGGAAGTAGGTCAAACTCTGCTCTGTGCACCTGAACGTTTTGTTGCACCTTTACGTTCCTGTGTATTTACCATGTGTTTCTACAGCTTCTGGCTTCAGCCAGCTACGATAACAACGTCTGCATTTACAAAGAGGAGGATGATGACTGGGAGTGCCGGGCCACCTTGACAGGACACACATCCACAGTCTGGAGTTTATCCTTTGATGCAGATGGACAGAGACTGGCTTCATGCAGTGATGATCGCACTGTGAAGATTTGGAAGGAGTTTCCGAATGAAGGCAGTCAAGGTGAGTTGGTAGTAGACAGCATTAATATTACATCAGGCATTAATAAGAATCAGTGAAGAATATTTTTAACCCAATCAATGAATAAATCAAATATGATTTCATCAAAACATATTGATGTAAACGTTAAAAATATTAAACTGGTCTCAGGTCAGCTTCCACACAAACAGATGAACTAAAAACTCCTGTGTTGTTTTTGAGGACTAACATCATCACTATCATCATTAGTTGTTGAGTTTGATAATAAGTAAATTGTCACAGAGTATATGAAAACTGCAGTAATGTGCAGTGGACCGATACTAGTGGACTCTTTTCTGTTCTGCTTGTTAAACAGGTGACCTGTCATGGAAGTGTGTCTGCACTCTGTCTGGCTACCATGGACGAACAGTGTATGATGTCGCCTGGTAAGACCAATCTTACATATATTATTTATATATGGCGCACTCGGCCTGGTCTTTACCATATTTAGTGTGACTCAGTCATCAAGGTTATCTCATCCCAACAGCTCCACACACGCTATATATCTTTATATTTACTATATGTGTACTGTATTATTTTTCCATGTTATAGAATAAGTTTAGTCTTAGATCACCAGTTCAGTCTGATGAACATATTTTGACACCTGAGATTTTAACGTGTTTGTGCGTCCAGGTGTCGGCTGACTGGTGCCTTGGCAACTGCCTGCGGTGATGATGCAGTGCGAGTGTTTAAGGAGGATGAGTCGAGCGATCCAGACCAGCCAGTGTTCTCAATGGCTGCTCAGGTGACCAGAGCTCACAGCCAGGATGTCAACTGTGTCTCCTGGAACCCAAAGGAGCCGGGCCTCCTGGCCACCTGCAGTGATAATGGAGAGCTCGCCATCTGGAGGTTTCACGAAGAAAGCTGAAAACTTGATCTATACAACTAGTCACTTACTGAACAAAACCAGTTTCTGCAAGTTACACTGGAATCTTTGTAGTTCTGAGGTCACATTATTGTTCATTCAGCCTTTTAAAGCTTATAATTTAGCCAGATTCTCCTTAATATCAGCTGTTATCTTTCATGTGTTTACAGTTAAAAACTCTTCTTGTGCTTTGAGAATTAGAGGAAACGGCTCAATTGAAATGTACTGACGTTTGTTAATAAATACAATAAAAACATTTGACTTCTCTTTATTGCAAAAAATATTCCAGACAGCACACCATACTAAAAACATTAGATCAGTCCAAGAATTAGATTTCATAACAAAATGATTTCAGAATATATAACTGGACAGTTTTTTTGGGGATTTAAAACCCAATCTGAGTGTACCATCTTTAACTTAATGGGCAGGACATTTTCATAAGTGTCTTCTCTATCTACTGTGGATTATGAACTTTCCGTCATACCTGAAAACAAAAGTACAAAGTTGTTATATTTAAAACAGTCATATGGGCCAGACTGGGGCTTCACTGGCTAATTACAACAGCGTCTTTCATGCATTTGTAATATCAGATTATAATCCCGATCCTTTACACTAACATTCTGGACTGATCTACATCATTCTGGTGACTTGGACACTCAAAAACAAAATTGTAATTTCACAAGAGAAAAAACGATGAATAAAAACATGACTCCAGAAACACGACTCAGACCGAATATCTACAGTGGACAAATAAAAAAAAAAAAAAAAAAAAAAGATGATTCCGCTTGATATTAATCAAAAATGCTGGAATGACCATGTTACTGATTAGTCTGAATCACTGTCTCCGTCGCTGTCTGCCTCCTTCACATCCACGCTGAACTTGTACTCCTGGTCACAACCCATGTACGCATCACTCATGAAGTATAGGGTGTAGTTATGAACGCCCATCGTTGGTGCAACAAAGTCAAGCTTAACCTGTAGATGTGGGAAAATAAAAGAAACAAAATAAGGCCTGGGTTGGTTTAAATATGATTTTAGCAATAAAATATAAAGCTGAGCAACTCGCTGACCTTTGCTTTCTGCTGAAGAGTCAACCTCTTGATTGAGATGAGGCTGTTAGACTTGGGGTCTCCGATCACCACCCACCAGCCCTCCTCACGTTTCTATAAAAAGGATACAATAGTTAATTAAATAGTAAGTGAAACAGTAAAAAAAAAAAAAAAAGAAAAAAAATGAAAACAAAAGTACTTACCTGGGGGAACAGAGGTGCGATGACAGGTCCAGTCACCTCCTCCTCTCTCTCTAACTGCACCTGAACCAGTACTGGACTACCACTGTAAACAAAGACGAAAAAAAAATTCTTTCAACACAAAATTATATGACTAAAAATATGCAGATTCAGATATAAGACAAGCAAAAATAACAAAGATACGTATAATTAGATTGATCAAAAACTAAGGATCGATATGTACCTTTTGATATTGTCCTTTTCTGCCACTTCATATGACAGCTCAATGTTGGGGTAGCGGTTACAGAAGCGAGCAACATCAGCCATCTGGGCGTCTGTGAGCTGCAGCAAGGAACTTCTGTCTTCATCCTCCATCTCCATGATGTCAAAAATACTTTCAACTCCCTTATGAAGAGCAGAGATAAGATGGTCAGCTTCAGGCTGGATATTATCTTCTTACACTGGTATTGAAGCAAAAGTTAAGGAGCATGTGATGAGAAAACACTGACGTACCTTATCTGTACATCTCTTGATGTGTTCTGAGGTGAAGAAGGGCAGCTGTTTGAGGTATGAGTCCTTGGACCACATGGCCTGGGTGACCATCTGTGCCAGCTCCATAGCTGCAAGTGCGGGACTCAACCAGCCGTTACTGGACAGCACGTCGACACAGGCCTGGATCAGACGGATTGCCTGCAAGCACAGTAAACATGCATGTTACAGACTAAAATCAAATCCAGAAATATGACCATTAAAGCTTAGTGGTTAAACCATGATCAATATGTACCTTGCTCAGGATCTCCTCAGTGTCCGACTGCAGCTCTGCACTTAGCTGCATCCTGGAAAGGTGGGCTTGCAGCAGCAGATTTGTCTTCACATGTGGATCGTTGAATTTGGGGTTGTTCAGCTTGTGAGGCACTTTTTGGGCCAGCTGAAATTCCAAATAAGCCAGCAAAATTAAATTTAATCGCAATGACTTTGCAAGGATAAATTTAAGCTATTGCAAAAAGATGGTTGGTTACGTTTGTGTCTCATCAGGGTGGTGCGCTTACCTGTCGGAGAAGTGCGTCTTCATGGTGTCTGATGGGAATGTTCTTGTACTCGGCAGCATTGGAGATGATCTCAATCAACCCACGGATCTTTGTCTTGGCATTTAGAGACATGCTGAACAACTCTGCAAAACACGGTAAAGCAACACGAGTTCATACACAAAGGGTCCATTTAGTCCATGACACTGATGTAAATAAGGGAATTTCAGGATATTCAGTAAGTGTGATGGTTGTGTTGGCACAAACCGATGGTGGTGTAGTTGATGTAGTAATAGGCTGCAATCATGCCCAAATTGAGTGGTGCTACATCCATCTCATCCTCTATGCTGATGCACTTGGACTGCTCCAGGTCATGTAATGTGTTTTCCACCAGTTCAGACAGGTGGTCCGACAGGTGACGATGGGACATGCCTGACAAAGTAAACACAAAACATGACATTCGTTGTCAGTTCTTCCCCACACGTGACACATAATAAAACATTTATTCTCTCCGTTAACACTGACGGCTGAGACCCACCTTGCAGGTTGTAGTAGTTGGGGTTCTGGGTCATACGGCGGTAGAGGAATGTCCATGTCAGGTAGTCCACTGCATCCTGCTTGTTCTCCACTGTCTTAGTGACGATCTCAGCATTGAAGTGATCATGGAGGCAGTGGTCCAGATGAGACTCCACTGGCAGTGGCTCATACAGGAACTTCTTGAAGAAGTCCTATCAAGCAAAAAAAAGTGTTGTTGATACAGTCACTGCTTTAGCTCAAGTCGCTGTTTTCAAAATGCAAACAAGAACAATCACTGGTCTTTCTACCTTCTTGGAGCCCTGACACATAATGACACAGCGCCCCTCGTCATCTAGCATCGGTCTGTTGGCCTTGCCTACCATCTGGAGGACATCGTATATGGGATAGTCCACATATCTGAGAGAAATAAAGAGAACAGGTGAAGGAGGTCACTAACACAATACATATTATTTATAGTATTGTGAATATAATAAGAGCATCAAACTAGAGGGAGCCTTACGCATGGATTTTGCCATTGTAGTACTGGGTGTCCATTACAATGACAAGATGTGCAGAGATGTTGATGCCCCAGCAAAGAGAACGAGAAGCAACCACCACCTGAACAGCACCTGCAAAAGTAGAATCAAACTGATGATTGAGTCCTGAAGCTGTACTGACCAAGTTAAAAGGGCAGAGCGGGAATGACTCGTACCGGAATTGAAGAGCTGCTCCACTATTTTGCGTTCAGTCGCAGAGAGGCCCTCGTGCAGGTAGCCAACGCCGTTGGCTAGAGTCTCTTTCAGAGTCGGATCATTTATTTTCTCCAAGAACGGTGCTAGGTCTTTCTCGGTGCAATGCAAGAACCTACAGACAGACAAAGTTTATTTAGCAACACTGCTATCTCAGTCAGTTCGTCATCTTCAGACATGAGATCACTGTAGTGACTAACCTCTGTGGAACCACATCAGCAGCACAGAAAGTGAGAATGTCGATGGCTGTGAGGCGAGTCTGTCTGCGTGAAGGGACGAACACCACGGCTGGTTTGTTGGGAGAGTGCTTCATGATAGAGTGGTATACAGGCTTAGCCATAGACAGCAGGCGAGTCTGAGTGTGACTTACATTGAAGCCCTAAACAGACAGTTAAGAGCAAATTAGAAACCTGACAGAAATCATATCATTTCTAGAATTAACAATCTCCCACTTTTATATCTTGCCACAACATTTACAGACCTGAATGTGCAGCTCCAGAGGAACAGGCCTGACATTGGGGTGGAAGTTGAATGTTGCAGTGGTGCTGCAGCCCAGCCAGTGAGCCACGTCTTTGGCATTGGACAGGGATGAACTCAGGGCCACAATGCGGATGGGACGCTCAATCTGGGAGGAGATGTACCTCATACGGGAACAGATGACCTCCAATACAGGCTGAAAAAGAAAAGAAAAACATGCAATGTTAACCTAATGCACAGTCTACATGTGACTATGACAGTACAGCATGTATGACATGAAATTCCCGAAGCTGAAAGTTGGAGTTTAATCTTACTCCATTTTCTCCTCCGATGAGGTGTGCCTCATCCACAATGAAAAGGCTGACGTTCTGGACATTCTTCCTCTGTTTCCAGCGGCGAGACAGGATGTCCCACTTGTCAGGTGTACTGACAATAATGTCACCTTTTCCCAAGAGCTTCAGATCTGTGCTTGTCTCTCCTGTGAGCAGAACCACCTTCTTGTTCAGGATGTCCTGGAACTTCTGGTGCCAGTCGACAAACACCTGAGAAACAAAACCAATTAACACAATATTAAATTATGCCAGGTGAACACATTAAGCACTGCTAGTTTTGATATGTTTCTATATGACATCATACCTGCTCAGCCAGTGCTTCCATCGGGGTGATGTAGACACAGCGACCTTCTGCATTGTGCAGCAGCATCCTCAGAATAGCAAACTCAGCACAGATGGTCTTTCCACTGCCGGTGGGAGCTCCCACAAACACATTATCATCACTGTTGTACACTGCATTGAAGACTGGGGGGACAGATACAACAAAACTGAGTCCAATAAGCAATGTGCACATATGATTAACATGTCATTTGGACCAGTAGTGCCTTTTTTTTCCCTTTCTGCATACCTTGTGTCTGAATGGGGTTGAAGAAGGGGAACTTGTTCTGGTAGAGAGCCTCAAAGGCAGAGTTCCTGAGAGCAGTGACAGGCAGAGGTTGCAGGTCCAGCAGCTCAGTGGGCGGGGGGTACTTCTCTGGTAGGATCAGGTGCCGGAAGGACACGGGGAGCTGAGTCTCACAAGCTAAACAGAAAAATAAAGCAGTTAGCTTTAGCAGTTAGAGTAAATATTAAGTGAATTATGTAACAAGTTTTAACCAAATGACTTACACAACCAGCGGTCGGAGACCACGCGGATAAAGTACTGTGGAGGCAGAGGCTCGAACACTGGGACAAAGAATGTGACAAGGTGTTCGTCCTGGGCGTACTTAGCTTTGAGCAAAAAGTACTCATGGTGCAGAATGACTTCACTGTCCACATCCTCAACCAGGATCCAGAAAGCCTCAGATGACCCATGGATCTAAGAGGGACAATGAGAGTGTGTCAGGAGGATAAGAAATATCTTGAGTGCAGCACAACAGGAGCTGGATTTATAAACAGACCTTGTCATCCCACTGGAAATCAGGCGTGATGGTGAGCTCGACTTTCAGTGTTGAGCGGGTGATGGGCTGCAGATGGACAGCTAAGTCCAGCTTGGGGAACTGGTGGAGGTATTTGTGGATGGTCTTCCCCATCTTTGGCATACGGATCAGCTCGCCTGAAAAAAATAAACACCACTTCTAAATACTTAAGTCGAAGAGGGAAATCCAGCGGGCATGTTGTGTAAGGGAAACATCTCACCAATCTCGTTGTGGTTGAGGTCGTAGAGACGCTCAAATGGGAAGTTTTTCTTCTCAATCTTCTTGATCACTTCCTCTGGCAACTTCTTGAACTGGCGCAGAGGAGACATTGACTGCCACCTGCAGAGACAAAGATTCTCAGCAGCCTTCATCAGCACAACACTGCCTATGTTTGTTTCTGGCAGAAGACAAAAACACTTACATTCTCTTATCAATCATCTTGCAAAGATTCATGGTCTTGTCTGTGAGCTGAGCCCAACCCCTGTTTAGTACAATCTCAAATATGGCCCGCATCAACCTTCCAGCACTCTGAAAGAGATTCATAACAATTTAAAACAAGTGTATCAGTGCGAGGATAAGAGTGTACATATTCCTAAAAGTGATTAAAGAGGATTCGTGAACAGTTGTACTTGACATTTGGAAATTATGTTCCATCATGTTGCACTGTTCCCAGAACAAGGAAAGCAAGAATAATATAAAAATATAAAAAATAATGGTAATTCTGGACGTACCTGTGTAACATAAACCATGTCTGCCATGAGAGCAAATCCTTCCAGTTTGAGCTGAGAGATGTACGCCTGGAGCAGCACATTGATCTAAAATGACAACACAATGTGTGTGTATATATATATAATTAGTGTGGTGCCTGAGGATAAAGGACAGTTAAATCTATCTGTGCTGTGTATCACGACTATTTCAGACTGATTAAATCCTACAAAAATTATCCTGTACTTTGTTTAGAAGAATGTTGCGCTGAACAAATAATGTCATTCTACTTTTATATAAACATTATCACAGGTTGACAGGTTTTGCTTTACCTTAGCACTAGGTTCCTCGATGCTTTCCTTCACTGGAATAGGAACTCTTTCCAGCAGCTTCTGAAGCTCTAGCTTCTCCTCCTAAAAGACATGTTTTGTGTTACTATTTAAATTTCTACTAATGATTATTTCTCAAACTACCACAGTTATCTAGAGACAAGCATACCTCTCTCACTGTGATATTCCTGAACTCCGAGGAAAGTGAGAAGACTCTGAAGAGCTCAATTTCACTCAGAGTGGGTTTCAATAGCTGGTTGTAAGTTTGAATGGAGTCATGAGTGATGTAAAAGTGGCTGGCAATGCGTCCCAGGTCTGTAACCTGTGGGCAAGGAAGTAATAAAAGTCAGTCATGTCCAACTAATCACTAATTTACCAGCACTGAAATCACAAAGACTGTTAAAACACATGCACTCATCCTGTACGTTCATACCTGGAAGCTACCGCTCCTCTTGTCGTATTTGATCAGACTGTTCTTATCCAGGACATTGGCTGCAGTGTGCACCAGATCCATCCTCCGCCTCTCCAGCAGGGGGTCTGAACCCCGCTCATCATGAGAGACACCATACAGGGTGGGGTTACGGAGCATGCGCACATACAGGTAGGTGTACCCTAGCCAGTTTACTGCATCCTGATACAACATAACAAACATAATATATTACAAAAAATATATTGAAAATTAAAATCCATCAGCTGATTATACCATTATACCATTTAGGTGTCTATATGCCGGTCACTAACCTTGACATTCTGCACATTGCCCAGTACTATCTCAGCATTGAGCATGTCAGGCAGCTTGCCCACCATCTGACTCTCTATGGGCAGCTGCTGGTTGAGCAGCGATAGATAGTACTGCAGCTCTCCGTGGGATGTGATCAGGATTCCCTCTCCCTTGGTGTCGTACTGAGGACGACCAGCTCGACCAAGCATCTGAAATCAAATATTATTAAGAGTTCATAGTGTTGAAGTGAAGGTACAAAGTAGTAGGTACTGCAGCTTAGTACACGTACTGACCTGTAAAATGTCCAGGGCTCCAAGTTCAGTCCATCTGCCTTTCTCTGGGCTATACACCTGGGTTCCTTTGATGATGACAGTGTGTGCTGGCAAATTGACACCCCACGCCAGAGTGGCAGTAGACACCAGAACCTGGATGTGTCGATCAGCAAACAGATCCTCTACCAGCGTACGGTCGACTCTGGTCATTCCAGCGTGGTGGATTGCAAAGCCATAAGGCAGCAAGTCCTTCAGCTCCAAGTTCTAGATATGAAAGTTCAAGTTTAACTCTAACCAAATCTTTGAATTATATCATCTCTCTTATTTTGTTGCAGTGATGTTTCCAGTAAGTGGTGTTAGCTCACCTTGCACTGTTCTGCCTCAGTTCTCAAGACTTCGGTGGATGCTGAACCTTCCCTCAGGAAAAGACCCAGTGTGTCCTTCTCCAGACACATGTCCCTTATGGCCCTGGCCGTCTTTCCTGTCTCCTTCCTAGAGTGGACAAATACTAGCACCTGATGGAGACAAATGAATGTCAGGAGCTTTTGTAGATCGGTGCTATGTTGCATCTTCTGGCAGCTGATATGTTAACTAAATCATGGTGTGTTAAAGTTTCTTCTACATAGAATTAAGTCAAATAGGACTCACCTGATTTTTTCCAGCATGCTCCATTATCTTTTCATAGACAATCTCATTCATGATCTGGAAACGCTTGATGGCCTTCTTCTCTGTGATGCCAACATAAGTTTGCTCCAGGGGAACAGGACGGAAACTTCAGAGAAAAAGAATTAATTTATAAGACATGGCTATGCAAAAACTGACAAAAAAAGAATTAAACTGTCCTCCGAAGTGACTGCTTAATTGCATACCTATTGTCAAAGTAGAACAGACCCTTGGCAGGGTCTACACGCAGGCAGGTAGCCACATCCTCATAATTGGGCAGTGTGGCACTGAGGCCCAGGAGACGTACGTCCTCCTGTGTGAGCTCCACGTTGCGGATTGTTCTTGCCACCAGAGATTCCAACACAGGCCCACGGTCATCGTGAAGCAGGTGGATTTCATCCTGAACAACACATTCACTTTGTTATCAAGAGAGTTTAGTGTTAAATCACCTAAATCTTAACTTAGACACATGTAATACATGTTTTATGATAATAAATCTACCGAGAATAGGTGGACATCACTTACAATGATAATGAGGCGCACTAGCTGGGTGTAGGTACGCTCTCCACCTTTACGGGTGATGATGTCCCATTTCTCAGGTGTGCAGACAATGATTTGTGTGGCGTTAATCTCCTCTTTACAGAGCTGGTGGTCTCCTGTCAGTTCAGACACTGTGATGCCGTAACTTGCCAAGCGCTGTGATAAAAAAAAAAAAAAGAAGCACACCCTTTATGTTTAGATCTGTACCCTTTAAGCTTGTAAAAGACCTCAGTCCATATAAACAAAACTCTGAAGGGAAGAGACAAAGCTGACCTTGCTAAAGCTTCCCACCATCTCCTGCACCAGTGAGCGCATAGGTGCAATGTAGATTATTTTAAAGTCATCCACATTGATAGTTCCATCCAGGTTTATGTGCTTTCCAATTTCCCTCAGCATGGCCATCAGGGCAACATTGGTCTTACCAGCTCCCTGTGTGCAAAAAACAAAATAAAATTATAAAAGAAAGTGTACACAACACGGTCCTGGTGCTTTTGCCGTTCAAGTTTCCTTACCGTTGGTGCACACACTAGCAAGTTCTCATCTGTTTCCATGGTTGTCTTGAACAGCTTGCTCTGGATGCGATTCAGGGTTTTGAATCCTTCAAATCCAGCCTGGGCATACTTGGGCAACTTCTCAATGGCAACAAGCACCTGAAAACACAATAATATGCTGAATATAGAACATGAACACAACTACTGGCTGCTTATCACAAAAATGTTTGCTGTAATAGCTGCATAGTTGGGCAATGACCAGTTTTCCAATATGAGACAGATGACCAACAACAAACCTCATCTTCAGCAAAGGGCTTGGGTTTGAGGGCAGGCACATGGACTTCTTCATAACCCTTGCGCTGTTTGCGAAATGAACCATCCGGCAGCTGGCATCTCTTGTTCGCCATAAAATGGCTTCCCTGTGTAAAGGCCAGATCCTCAAGATCCAGCAGCTGTCGAGGGGCCACTGACTGCAGGACAAGAAGAATGAATAATCTCAATAACACCAACTTATTTGTATAAATAACTACACAACAGTTAGTCAACATGGTAGCATGATAAGCAGTTTATGCATTATTTACCTCTCCGTGGTCAATGTCCATTGCTTCAAGGTCATCGACACGAGATTTTCTCACCCTCTCTCTGCGAGATCTCTCCTCCTTAAAACACACAATAAAAGATGTGACAGGATAAACCCAAAAAATTATTTATGCAAAGAGTTTCACAAACAAGAGGTCTTACTCGAATAATATCCTCCTTCTCTGTTTCTTGCAGCTGGTAAAGAATCTTTGACAGTTCCTGATCAGACTCCATCTTACTTATGATTCGTTCCTTTTCTGCTTCACTCTGAGCGCTGGCCAGCATGGTACAATACTGAACTGTGTGTCAAACGGAAGGAAAAAATTACTTCAAAAAGGTACAAAACACAGTGATCTGAAAGAATACAACAACACAGACGGTAAATGCAAGACATACTCATGCGGCGATGCTGACGGAGGATTCTGATGAAATCAAAGGTGTTGAAGCCCAGCAGCAACACCAGCTGGTTCTCACACTCTCTATCATCACTGGCAGTCTGTGAAACACAGAGACAAGGGATGAGCAAGTCTAAATTACACAAAATTACACAAAACAACAAAAATATGAAATCTGACAAAGTGGTAGACATACCTTGAGAATTTCTAAAACTTCATCAGCTTTCTTTTGTGAGACAATGGCGTCATCATAAAAGCGACTGAGCTGACGCTGGAGCCAGAAGGCATCAATGTCTCGCGGGTGTAGGTCTTTTTTCTTCACTGTCATCACATCACCTGTGACACCGAGCTAAGCAAGCAAACAAGCAACAACAAAAAAAAGACAAAAGGGTCATTTCTTAGTTTACAAAGCAATAGTTAAACTAGATTAATTGCATTGGTACAAATATCAAAGCAGATAATACACTTACATTGGCTGACAGAGTACAGCCCACATTAGCCTCCTCTCCTTCACTGTCTTCATCTGAGTGTTCATCCCGCACTTCGCCATACTGGTCTTCATCCCCTATCTAAGAAATAAAAACAAACAAATAAAATTGTGACATATCATCTCATATCAGGCAAACTAAAACTAGAACTTCTGACTTATGAATGCAGGATAATTACAGCAAAAGACAAACACCACTCACCTCCTCATCAGATTCAAACTGGACATTTACACCGTAAGTTTCATCAATGTTGTCATCTGTGGATTTCAGATATAGTGTGCAATGAGAGGAATATTTTTAAGAAAAACTGTTATAAGACAAAGAAGTCTCGATTACACTCATTAAGGGACATACCCATGTTCTGTAAGTCCTTATCCCCGCCGTAGTCTGTTATCTTCTTGCCCAGATTGACCAGCACATGGTAGCGTGTGTCATCAGCAGGTCCAAGAAGCTGCTCTACTTCACGCCGCCTTTCTTTGTCCCTCATTTTATCATTCTTAAGCACTGCTAATACTTCATCAGCTGCTCCACACAGAATATCACGAGGCTGCAATTAAAATATATCAAACAACATGATATGACATTAATGAAACAAATGAATGACATTGCAGGAATTGATCAAAAGTAAACCCTAAGCCTTTAAGGTAGGCAGCTGTGGATTAACTGACCTGATCTCCCAAAGCAGCATGGATAAAACTGAGCAACACTTCATAGGTCTCTCTGGTTTCCTTGGTTTTAGGTTTGTACACGATGCCCACCATTTCATCAATGCCTTCAGACAGTAGTGTAAAGCCCTTCATTTTGTTGATATCGTGTCTGTCCTCATCTCTTTTTCGTCTCCTGCAAATACACAAGAGAAAATGAACTGGATTAATGGTAGTTTTAATTAGTGGACACTAGAACCACATAAGTGCTTCATCTATTTCAATGCCAACAATTACTAGTACTGTAATAAAGCATTCATCATGTGCGCTTGTGACACATAATCCACTACAGTGAATATTTTTAGTTACAACATCATACATTACATTCATTAATCATTACAACATCAAGTGGCTATAACTTGTTAATATCGATATCAGCTGTCATTGACCGGTACTGACTTGTCTCGTCTTTCCTCCAGTTTCTGAGGTTTGGTCCTCTGAGCCTTGTCCCCCATTTTGGTCCCCTCCAGCTTCCCCACCAGGGACAGCACCTCTCCGGTGGGTTCATCTCTACGTGTGCGGTCGATCAGGGAGCGATCAGCTTGCAACACCAAGTTTGAGTTCTAATAATTCAATACAAACACAAGATGGTCAATCAGTGATTTCTCAGCATGCTTCATAGCTACAGCTAGGCTAGCTGCTAGCTAACAAAGTTGGTAGCTAGCAAGAAATAGCCTGAAGTAAAAAAACAACAGTTAGCTTTGACTTGACATAACTGTGTATTAAACGCTGCCACATACAGTTAGACACTTTTCTTTTTGTCGTTGTTAAGTTTCTCTAACTTACTCACCGCTTTGTATTCATACTGCAGGCTACGAGCAGTGACATCCGCCATGGTGAAGGTTTTGTCTCTTAGCTTTTTACCGCACTTTTACTCAGCAAAGCAGGCCGCCGACCGTAAACATCCAGAGTTAACTTCACTCTGCTTTTAAGGAGACGCTTGGAGCATCGGTGCAGTATTTAGATCTGTAGCATGAGACTGTTTTCAAAACGTTCAAGTTTGATACAAAAAATGCGTTTTCCAAACGTTACGATGGCCCCGCTAGCACGAGCACACAACAAGCCGCTGCTGCCTCCTTCCGCTTCCGGTGTCAAAGCTCCAGGTGCAGAGCCAAAACAAGCAGCGCCCCCTAAAGGCTCCTTTATTCCTCCACGTTTTTTTATATGGTCTTTCATCCACATCAGACAACACAATATAAAGTCGACACGATTTCTCAAGAACAAAAAGAAAAAGTAATTTCGTGTCTCACCATCACTGTATTCGTTCCCAGGCTTGTGCCTGGTAGACTCATTCAGTGATTCATCCCTGACAACATTGACTTGTCTGCTTCACTTTTATGTGCAGTGGTAGTGTTGCTCTTGGAGGTTGCTGCACTTAGACATGCATGGCTGCTTTGTAAATGTAGGGTAAATGGACTGCATTTACATCCAGATTACAGCATCAAAAGTGATTTGGAGTTCAGTTGCAGTAATCAAATGACCAGCCTTGTGATAAATGGATGACCTAACCTACCTCACAGTCTACAGTCACAATTTCCCCCAAACATGGACAAGCCCTTCCTGTGACTTAGGATATTCATTATGTATGGATGTGAAAGTAATTTAATAAGTATTTCTAGTTATTTTATGTGTGTATTATGTGTGCAGCCTATGATTGTAAAAGGTTTATTGTTTATTATTTTGGGCTCAAACCAGTGTAGTTTGAAGCTGCAAGTGCTGAAGACAAAATGTAGAAACAGCATCAGGAAGCCACGGCAGAAACACACAAAAACAAGTACAGGGTTTTAACGTGTGTGGCCATTTTCACAACAGAGGGGAGTGTGTTTATGCTTGTATTCACTGTCTGTGGCTTCATATAACTATCCCCTTGCAAAAATGGCAACATCTGTCATTTGCTGTCGGTCTGAACTCTGGTGTTTTATATCTTCTGATCCAGTTTTGTAACCTCAGTTGCATTGATAAGTGGGCTATGCATAACAGAAAGTAATTATAGGTTCATGTGTATAGCAGGTGAGGGGTGATTACAGGCTTGTTTGTGTGTATAACCCATTGCGTGCAAGCACGCGCGCACACACACAAACACACACACATATATATATACATATATACAGATGTGGACTAAATTGTTGGCACCCTTCCATTAAAGAAAGAAAAACTCACAATGGTCAATGAAATAACCTGTAACTAAAAACCAAAAGTAATAATAAATAAAAATGTACTAAATATTAACAAATGAAAATTAGACATTTCTTTTAAATTGTGGCTCAGCAGAAGCATTTTAAAAAACAAACTAATGATACTGGCCTCGATGGTACCCCCTAGAAAAAAATGTAAAATAATTTGACCGTGGTGAAATGTTAAACTAAAATTTGTCCTGTAATTAGCATCATAGGTGTCTTCAGACTTGTAATCAGTCAGTCTTCCTATTTAGATGGTGAAAAGTGGTCACTGCTGTTTGGTATCATGGTGTGTACCATACTGAACATGGATCACAAAAAGCTGAGGAGAGAGTTTTCTCAGGAGTTAGAAAGAAAATTATAGACAAACATGATAAAGGTAAAGTTTATAAGACCATCTCTAAGCAGCGTGATGTTCCTGTGACTACAGTAGCACATATTATTAAGGTCCACGGGACTGTAGCCAACCTCCCTGGACATGGTCCTCTGAGCCTTGTCCCCTCCAGCTTCCCCACCAGGGACAGCACCTCTCCGGTGGGTTTATCTCTACGTGTGCGGTCGATTAGGGAGCGATCAGCTTGCAACACCAAGTTTGAGTTCTAATAATTCAATACAAACACAAGATGGTCAATCAGTGATTTCTCAGCATGCTTCATAGCTACAGTAATGTAATTGCTGTAATTGCTGTAGCCAACCTCCCTGGACATGGCTGCTAGAGACAAATTAATGGCTAATTGAAGAGAAAGTTAATGCGAATGGTAACCAAAGAGCCCAGAACCACTTCCAAAGAGATTAGAGGTCAAAGTACATCAGCGTCATATCTGCCTCTTTTTGAGCCAAAGTGGACTTAATGGAAGATGACTGATGAGGACTCCACTGTTAAAAGCAAATGCTAAAAAAGCAAGACTGGAATTTGCCAAAATATGTACTGACAAGCCACAACGCTTCTGGGAGAATGTCCTTTGGACAGATGAGACAAAACTGGAATGTTTTGGCAAGTCACATCAGCTCTGTGTTTACAGACCAAAAATAAAGCATACAAAGAAAAGAGCACTGTACCTAAAGCTAAAAACACCAGGAATGGCTAAGAACAGAACATTGGATTATTCTGAAGTGGTCTTCTATGAGCCCTGATCTAAATCCTATTAAACATCTGTGGAAAGAGCTGAAACATGCAGTCTGGGGAAGGCACCCTTCTAACCTGAGACAACTGGAGCAGTTTGCTCCAGAGGAGTGGGCCAAAATACCCGTCGTCAGGGGCAGTTTCATTGAGAGCTACAGAAATTATTTTATTGCAGTGATCACCTCAAAAGGATGTTCAACAAGATATTAAATTATGGGTACCGTAATTTTTACATGGGCCAGTTCCATTAGTTTGCTAATTAAAATGCTTGTATTGAATCACAATTCAAAAGCAATGTCTGATTTTCATTAGTTAATTTTCAGTAATTTTTTACTTTGGAAATCCTCTGTGGTACCTAAGACCTGTGTCCAGTGATGTGATGTCTGCAGTTTTCTGTCACAGGCGACCACATGAGCACACCTCAGCTGTCTGATCAGCTGTTGCTGTGACGCCATCTGTGAACACACTCGATCTGCCGAGGAGTGTGAGAAAGCACATTATCACTGCAACACACACACGTAATGTGTCCTGCATGTAACCTAGATAGAGCAGAACAGGATCACTTTCTTCCCAGGGCTAATACTTCCTGTGTGACCCAGACAAGGTTGGACAAGCGTCTCTTGAGCGAGATGGTGCTGCCAGCACTCTGCATTAACAAAAAGATGCTAAAGAGGCCAGGTTAGCCTAGGTAAGGTATTACAGAGTAATGCCGGAGGCTGTGACACTGGCTTCTACACTATTTTTGTCTTGACTTTCCATAATGTTCATAATGGTTACTACCTTGTGCTGATTCATCATTAAATTCATCTTCCCAGAAGAGCCATGTATTTTTATCCAAATCATTACTCTCAGTTATAGTGAGTCCTACAAATCTATTTAAAGTTACATTTCTAACCTGATGGGCTTATGTGCAAACAATGGCTATAAAAAGCATAACATTGTAAAAAGAAACAGGTGAAACCACCATACACATAACACTTAAACCCCAGTATCAGGTAATAGTGAGACAACACACAACAAGGCTTGGTAATTTCTCTCTGTACAGTTTTATTTACATGATACTATTCTGTTGTAATGCTGGATAGCAAGATTATATGTAATACATAAATATCAACACAGTTTGTTGTTTTTTCATTTTTTGTACAAATTTGCATATAACTAAGAATCAGAAGGAAAATCTCAAACGGATACATACAGTTATCTTTTAAATGAAAAACACATCCTTACATAAAAAGGGGGATTAACACAAGTCACTAACATACGTGGGTTTCAATGTGTCAGGCAGCCGTGAAAACACTCTTGCACAGGTATGTGCACGTGTACGTGAACAAATACATACACTCACACTTCTCTATGGTGCTCTATAGCAGACACACAGACCAATAGCTGTTAGACAGATGAGAAGTTACACCTAGTCTTGGGATCTATTAATTTTATAAATCTACCTCTGGCATGCTCCTGTAGTTCTGTAAACATGTGCTGATAAACCAGGTAGCTCCACAGACAAAGGGGTTGCAGAACAACACACACGCACGCACACACACACCTCACATGTACGTTTTGTTAGCGCATTAAAAAGAATATATGGCTCACATACCCTAATTTCACAAATGCACTGAATACATGCGCTAACATCAATCTCAATGAAAAACAAACAAACAAAAAAGCTAATAAAACACAATTGTTTCTCAGCAAATAAAACATCTGATCCCATAAGTTGAGTGATGACATATTTTTGAAACACTAATGCAGATGAACTCGTGCATTAATCCCATTCATTCACACGCCTACAATACTGTAGCCTAAAAATCACCTACCAGGCCCGTCAGGGAAGGGTGCTATCCTTCCTCTCAGGCCACACATCACTAAACACGCTCCTGCACCAGGCAACGGTGACAACAATCAGGACCAGCTGGGGAAGTTCTTTAGACATTACATGTCCATTGAAACTGTGTGGATTCAGTGAAACGTGGAGTCATTTTTTTGTCCCTGTCTAGCGTGATACCTCCAGCTATAATGGAAACAGCCTCATCACAATCAAACCAACTAAACACAGGCATGCTGATCAGAGGGTCTTTGAGGCAGATTACCAAGATGATCCATTGCTCTGCTGGGGTCAAAGCTGATGACAAAGCTGATGAATACAAACTAAAAGGGAAGACAACAAAGCTTAACATAGCAGCTGTGAGGTAGGTAAAGCTAGGAAGGACAGAGACAAAGTTACAAAGCCCCTTGTGCACAGTGGGGGGCAGTGTACAGCTCTCCAAACGCTGACTGACTCCGGTACCAATGGAGCACACAACAAGAAGTTTCAATATTGAGGGTCACAGCTTATTGTTACTATTTTGTCTGAATGCGTTGAAAGTTCTGCCAGTGCCGCACACATGACAGTAAAATGGCTGTCTACAGTTTGGCACAAAATGGCGCCTGGTTTGGGTGAGAGGAGCACAGCATATCCTTGACAGTTAGCCTGGGCTGCTTTTAATAAGACAATTCATATTCTTAGAAAAAAAAAAAAAAGGACTGAACAGTGGCAAACACCACACAAAACAGGATAAAACAAACTAATGAATTAATCAAAAAAGGAGAAAAATGATCATTCATGCATCTCCCTCAGACGGATCTTTTCATTTTTTCTTCTGTTATTCCCATTATTTTCTTGAGGTTGTATTTTTGTAAATCAAGTCCTTTCAATCCTCACTTAGCCACTTATGTCAGTGCTCAAAGGTTCGCACTAATACTCCAGTCTTTGTCGAAGGTGTTGTCATTATTTGCCACCACTGCTGTTATTCGGTTAAATCTATATTCTCTGGATCTTGTCAGCCACCACCACAGGGTTCTCTTTACGAATCTTGGCAGCAGCCTCAGCCTTGTAATCATAGGGACAGTTGTGCTTGTCAGAGTATCGGTGGATGCCACAAAACAGGTTGCCACAGCGACAGTCAAACCCTGGAACCACAAAAATAAGATGGCAAAGTTAGAAAATGCGATCTTCAATGCTATGACCAGTAGAACAATTATCACAAGTCACTGACAGAAATCTTCTGTGTTGCATTAGATGTCCCTTCATGTTCCCATGCTCACCTGTGAGGCCCACCCTTTTGCGGCACATAAAGCACCTGTTCTTTTTGGGTTTGGGGGTGTCACCTTTGCTTTCTTCACTGCTGGATGAAGCTACAGGAGTAGGGCTAGAAGCAGCAGGCTGGCTTACAACTGCATAGAAAAGAAGACATTGTTATTATAAGTCATGCTAGTGTAAAAGTGCTGATATATGAATTGTACATAGTTTGGTAAGACATACAAATATACTGGCATTTGAAATAGTATCATTCTGTCCCCAAATAATAGTTTTTTATCTCTAATTTGTCCCTTCTTGTTCTTGGCAGAAAATAGCACGCTACTCTGCTCCTGGCAGGCAGCATCAAATCTGAGAATGCCCTCTGGTGAAGAGGTATTTTTGACACAGGTTTATTTTTAGGCAGCCTCTGTTTCTTGGAGGCTGTAAGTAAAACCGACAGTTGGGTCTCAGGTATGCAACTAAGCATCAAAAATAAACGGTGGCTACAGTGGGGCCTAGAAGGCAATGTTTGCCTTAAGGAGTCCATCTGTGAGCAGAGTGTTCTGTGTGTCTGTCAACTGCCTGATAGGCTATCTGTTACTACAACTGTGTGTCTGTGTCTTTTACCAGGCTCTAGGGGTTCTGGCTTGTCCTCTCTTGAGATGCTCATCTCTGTCATTTGTTGAGTCACAGGAAGAGATCCTTGAACAGTTCTGAAGATTGAGATAAAGCAATGAACAGCAGAAAATTTAAAACCAGTCAAACAGAGGGTTTTCAAGTGCATTTTTAGGAGATCAAATAGTCATTTACCTTGACATGTCTGGTGAAGAGACAGGAGAGGCATCAACCTTGGATAGACTGGCTTCTAGTCTCTGGATGGCTGAGGACTCTGAGGTAGGACTAGCAGCTGAGCCTAGATGAGAACAGACAGAACTCAGTTTTACAAAACTCAACCAGAAAACAAGGACATTTGTCACAAATTCATTTGTATAATAAAATGTTGTGAGCAATATACTGTACAGATATTAAGTATAACAAATTCATCTTATCCACCTCAGGCTAATGATATAAAATGATTTCAGAATACTTGGGATCATAGAAGTATCCAGATATACTATCTTCTCAGAGCCATATTCAAACTTTTGTCCTTGTTTTAAAGTGCTTGTTGTATTTGAAAAACAAGTTCTACCACTAAAGTGCTAATTTTGCACTGTGGAAGAAATTTCACTGTTTGACCTAAGAAATATGTAAAGGAATGAACACTCCCCGAACCATGTACACAGTCGTGAAGAAAACAGCTGTCTTTCATTAGAGTGAAAAAACAAAGAGGGAGTGCAGGAGGAAAGGAGTGCTGGGTAAATACGCTGACTGGCCAGGAACTGGTCGTATTTTGAAGCAATGTCTACACTTCCTTGAGTCACTCCTTATCTCTAGTGGTAAATATGTACGCTGAGACATAAATTTATACATCATAAGCTTCTGTAATCATTCTGGATTGTACAAGACAGTTTGAGAATGTTTTTCTCAAACTGTCTTGAGTAATCCAGACTTTATGCATTGTGTGGCGTCTTACCCATAGGGCTGAGGGGGCTCATGCGGTCACTGCTCTGCTGCCGTGTCAGGTGTTCCTTGTAGCAGACAGAACACATACCATTGGTTCGTGGGTTGCCATAGAAACCGCAGCCTGTGGCACAAAGCATGGGCACCGGGCTCTGGTTCGTCTCTTGGGCCATTGCTGAAAGAATTAGGGAGAGACTGAGTAAGAATGCTCATTAGACAAACAAAGTGTTTACCTAGATGAACAATGTATTTCATCAGCGGACACATTTTCCAGGAAAGACACTGTTCTCGTGCCAGTCTGGTTCCAGAGACACTTGTTGCAGAAGCTGACAGATAAGCAGGGTCATATTATGAAAATTCAAGGACAGCATGTCTTTATGCTTTGACTTGCCCTGTGCCCTGAATACAGTGATGAGAACCTCTCCACAGGGCGCCCAGAGAACAAAACACTTCTGTATTCTGTGCTGCACCTTTGGCAGAAGCTGGAAATGTTCTGTCCCACAGCTTTGTTCACTGTTGTTTCACCCCTTCCCTCCCTCCATCGTATTTCACAGTTGTGAGAATAGTTGCTATGGCTCTTCCTAACATCTCATCCACCACTTATTTTCATATCTGTATACCACTTCAGGAACTTTATCCTTCCTATGAATTACTCTTCTTCCTCAAAACTAATTACACTTACTTCCTTAGAACTAAAGTCCACTGTGTTACACTAAAACAATGCATTCTAGATTACCCTGAAACCTGAAGACAAGGCATCATCAATGTGCGTCATGTTTATAGCAATTACAAACGATTATCCACAATAACTAATGCTCCATCATCAGGCTTTTAACCTTCTCTGTCTAGACACAAAACAAAACTCTCAGTGTCTCTCACAGTTTTGGCCACAAAAGAACAAAAACACATCACGCAAAACAATATTCTGTATTTGTCAATAGATCTACAGTAATGGCTATTAAAAAAAGTAGGTCAGCGATTTCAGAAGGTATTCCCCTTCATTCCTTGTGGTTTGACCTACACAAAGCAGTTTCAAAACTTCCTGTGTCATTTCTTCCCACACATACGCCCATGAAACAAGCGTGAATGTGCGTAAACATGACGTTGTTGCCCTGTTCTGCAGCAAAGCAATACAGCAGGAAGTTGTGTAATGGGAGGAACAGCCTTTGAGGCAATAGATCAAAAACACCTTGTATACAATGAATGAACGGACAGGATGGCCTACTTTCGTTGGGTAAGAGGCACCCTGTCTGTCAGGCCTGCCCTGGCTGCTGTACAAATCATCTGGTCAACAGTCAACCATATCAGCTCACTAACCTCTCCTTCTAAAGGAAAAAGAAAAAAAAGCAACAGTATCATATTTTGCCTGTAAACAAACTTTGGCTCTGTTGTGCTACAACATGGCAGCTGTTTGCTTGCGTTGGTGTGAAGCTTGTCTATATTCTGGTCACGGACACAAACAGGGCAGGCGAGCATAATGTTCCAAGGAAAGCTGGCAGTTGCTTCAGAACGTCTTGTCAGTTCAGCCGAGGTGTCCTGACCTTGCCAAATGACTAACAAGTACTATAATATCTCAAGCTTGCCCTCCCATCCTCCCCCTTCAACACAGGGTTTCTTTGGAAAAGCCCACAATAATGACATCCTCTCCATTTCGTCATGTGCACAATTGCTGGCTACTGAATACCAAACCGAGCTAGAGGTTGTAACTACATAAAAGTTCAAAATGATGTGACAGAAACAACCATTATATGTATAAATAGATATTTATCTAGAGCTCTGAGCAAAAATTGTTTTCTCAAAAGGTAAGCCACATCTGACAACAAAAACATCATGAGAGGTACAACAAAGAACATAAAAGGCCCTTTAGCAGCGAACAGATTTACCACGGCTGTTGACTTTCTGACACAATGGGACTGTGTGGCTCAGCTGTCACGTTCGGTTCCAGCTGTCAGACAAACAGCAGGCATGTAGAAATAACCTTTACCAAGAAAAGGGATACGCTATATATATGTTGTTAATGTTGTCATTGTCGCCAGACAGACAATGCAACTCATCAGCCTTGATTAACAGTTACGTTATACTGGTAAAATATGCCAGCTATAGTGTGTTGTAAAAAAAAACATGTGATTAGTCTGGGGGTTTCCAGCACAGGGTGATTATCAGTCACAAGTATTAACTTCCTTCCACCAAACACTCCAAACATTCACAGCAATAAAACGTGATAACTGATCTGACTGTAATTGTACCATTTGGGCTCTATGCTATTGACAATTGAGCGCACTTTGAACGACATGATCTGCAACAAACAAAAGAGGAAGAGTGCTCCTGTCTCAGCTGCAAGCTTAGCTCATATTTCAGGCCCTGCTGGGCTGAAAACTACTGAGTCACACTGAGGAACAAAACATTAATAGCCCGCTGTTACAAGAAGTGAATTATTTTCCTTTAAAGAACATAATGTTGCAAATACTGATTCAAGGCCGATGGGAAGAAAACAGCACTACTGTCCTCTGAAATAACCCACGTCTAGACAGTGTGGTCTCTCCTTTGTTTCTTCTTTCTTCCTTTGTCTGCAATCTCTCTGCTTCCTGTTTAGACATGGTTAGTAGCTCCCTTTTCTTACAGCATTTCTATCAAATAACCATTTTCTATATCTCTTCAACAAAGCTACGTGAATCTCGATTATATAACCACTCTTAAGTAGCTACTTGGAAATGACTTGGTGGTGCCACATACGTCTTAACATCGAGCTAACAGTTTTCTTCGAGGCTGGAACTACTGCAAACACTAGGAAATGGTGCTCGCACTTCATTTAATATTAAGGCAAATGCTCTGTGGTCGTTTCATAGCAACTCTCCCGCTCCACCTGACTATTCGGCTTATCAATTTTCTATTTCAACACAGAAATTAGCTGGCTTTGGTTCCCCATCCCCCAGCAAAAGGCAAGCTGTAGAGCAGTCACAGTAAAGCAGCACTAGCTAGCTCCCTCCCTTGTTTTTCCCCTTAACCAGACGGAGTCACGTTCGAGTGCTTGTGATATTTCCAGTCAGGAGGAGGAGGAGGTGGTGGTGACAACTTCAACCACCAAAAGACCAAAAAAAAGCTTGTTTACCACACAAAACCGTCACGCACACACCACCTGACCTTTCAATCCACCGTTAAAGGTCGCCACGACAGACCATCAGCCTAAACAGCACCTTCTTCTAGTCGTGTACCTCGACAACCTGAGCTCATTGCTAATTTCATCCTTGTTGTGAAAAAAAGACAAAGCAATAATCCAGTGTCATCACCTGCTAAAATCGATGAAGTTTCTCGCGAGACGACAAAAAAGTGGTCGTTTGTCTTTGCAGAGGAAAAAAAGGTCGAATATTTCAGGTCCTGGTAAGGTCCTTGTCTCTGTGTAGCTGTGTTGATGTGGCGTTGTCCTGGGTGTCGGGCAGACTTAGGTAGAATTAATTCTTCCTTCTTCGTCGCCCTGCTGCCTCTGTTTCCTCCTCTGACCGTCTCCCGTTACTTCTGCTGGATGTTTGTTTCCTTCTTTAGTAAGAGGAGTGGCGGATGATGTCACGGGTAAAACAACGTGTCGCCATTGGCTGACCGCGGAGCCCCGAACGTTATGTACAGTTCTGATAGCCCGTGGGGGGAGGGGGTGCTGGGATGTGCGCATGCGTACAGCAAGGGTTACGCGTCTATTCGTCATCCACCTACAAGGACACGAATCTTTTTATTGAGCAATCCAAGCAGATGAATGGATAAACAAACGATGTTGCTGACATGACTAAATTTGGAAAAAAGTGAGATTAGGAGTAATTTCTAGGGATTTCTAGGGATTGCCTCTTGCACTAGATCCTATATCACTGCGAGGATTCTGTTTTCTTGAGAACAAGAAAACAGACTCGCCCCTCATGCCACATAGGGTGGCCACATAGTATTTCTGTCACGCAGAACAAAACAAGCGTTAGATTTATAGCTAGGACGATATACAAGTCTGCTAGTTACACACATACACACACATTTAGTGTGTTGACATTGAGAGTGTAAACATGTTTTCTTGGAAGTAGTTAAACAACATATCAAGAGTCAAACAGCAGGGCGATCTTTTTTCTTGTAGTTTTGAATAAGTAGTATCAATATATAGTATTAATATTTTTAGGTAACTTGGCCCTTCTGAAGGTGATCCTCAGTGTCTCTGATCATCTGAATTATCTAAATTACATACTCAGTCCTGACCCCTAACAAACCTCCAATAAAGTGTTATCGTATCCTATCAGAACCTATTCTATCCCATCCTAACCCTAAACTGAACCTAAACAGGACAACATAACCCAATACAAAACAAAATCTTAACCCTCAAACAGGTTTTTGACAAATGTCTCAGTCTGAAGGTCTGTAACTCTCATCTGAGCTCACAAAGACTGACATGAAACACAAACGCACTTGTGTTGCCGTTGAGTGTGTCAACATATCTTGTGCAAGGTTACAAAAGATATGAGCTCAGCAGCACCAGGAGCTCAGAGTGTTTCCACTGCACTGTTGCACTGTTAGAAAATGGTTGTGAAATAGGTTTTTCATGTGAACAGCTGTGAAAAACAACACTGTAACTACCACCGAGGGGACTGAGGTCATGTTTACATTATTTTTTGAAACAAATGGAGGAGTTGTGGGGTCAAGTTGTTTTTGTCTATTTTAAAGCATGGTTCTCTTTTAGTCAAAAATATAAATTAAACTAAGGGTATCCCATAGAACAGAATAATTCTATGGCATGGCTTGAATCAAAAAATAATTATATGAAAATAACAAGGAAGGAAAAAAAAGAAAAATACGTTTTACAGACATAATACAATAATGATTTGATTGTGACACTTAAAAGTCACATATAGGGTGGGGGCTACATTGGGTTACTTTAAGCCTCAGTCCCTGAAAAATCTCAACTGCCGCCTTTGTTTTTAACATATTTCTGGTGAAAGCCAGATATTGAAACTGATACTAAACAGCATCAATTCACTGGAGCACTAATAAAACCAGTAATAAACCAGTGTGGGTTCTTTTCCATACCTTTCATTCCATAGTCTTTATACCAACAATTACCAGAACATATCAACTACTGGTCATGTTTTTGTGAAACTTAAAAACACGTTCCATCCATTCACCTGCAATGTGTCATATGTGCCGTATAGTTTGCCCTGCAGGTCTAACAAGTCCCAACGTATTACCCCACCTTAACGTCACACATCCCCAGGCACTAGGCCACGTTGGGCAGGAAGAAAACACTTGGAGTAGAATGGTGAGGGAGTGTGAGTGAACATGCTGTCATCTAGCAGAGTGGATTCTTGGAAAGTCTGGTACATACTGGAAGCTTTCGGTTACCATGCAGTTTAAACTTCAAACCAGACTTCATCTAAAAACTGAAAAAGGAAAAGGTGAAAGTAAAAGTAGGTCTGAAAGTCGATCTTCCCCTAACTTTTAAGGGGAATGTGCCTTGTCTCTCTGTCACACACAGATGTTTACTTAAGCTGATAACACTGGTGTCGTCATAGCTGGACTCACGTTGTAACAAAAACATGCACAAATGAACAGAGGACACTGTCCTGAGGTCTTTATTTTGAAACCTACACTAGTAGATAATAATACTAAAGAACTTTATTATTCAGATATTGTAAGTCTATTAATCCACACAGAATAAATGATTCAAATACACTGATTTTACAACACAAATACTAGACTATCTCTTTCTATGTAAATAATATGTACATGTAAATAATATATGCTGTATTGATCAAGCCTAATGTATGTCTAACAAGCACTTGCTTGCGCCTAAACATTTTCAATTTGAGAATGATAGTTTTCTTTAATTTATAATATAATTCTGTTTATAAAAGACTGAATTAAGACTAAATTAGGTGGTGCTATAAATATGACAAGCACTGGCCATCATTGCTCAATTTTTTAATCTCTGAATGTTGTAGATTATCTGGTGATTATCTGAGTCACTGTAACTGTAGGATGTGCAGTTGTTATCTGAGTCATTTACCAGCCACACAGTGTCTCTTTGTTACCATGTGGAAGGAAAAAGGACATGAGTCTTCATTATCACAAGGACTTGAGCAACAGATTCACACCAATCATTTCCAGTAATTTGCCCAGTAACACACAATGTTAATGTTGTTTTTTCCTTTTCTCTCTCTGCTTTTCACAAAATGTTGATGGCAGTGAGATCATTTGGACACAGTTTACCACCAGTGCATCAAGGGAGGGTCTCTAAAAACAAAGGACATTGTCCTCTGATTAAAGAGACAGTGTAATCAAATAATGCAAACAAATGAAGGGGAACAACTTGAATACTGACAGACAGACAGGTTGGCAGTCACAGCTTAGATTTTTATATGTCAGGACAATTTTAAATTATTGTTCTCAAAAGTCATCATGTGACATTTTTATGTAAATTGTCCTCAGTGTATCACACACAGGCACAGCACAGTTCCTCTATTGTACAGACATAAGCTCAAAAGCTTTTCATATGTGAGTAAAGAAAGCACAGAGGAGGGAGGGGGAACGCAAAGGCAAACCTAGTCTATCTACACTGAGGTCTTTGTGTAGGAGTGTTGTGTTAGCGCAGCCCTGTACGGAGCAGAGACGAAGGAGCATGTGTATGTGAAATGTATGTCTGTTTAGTATGTGAAGGTTCATGGGTTTCAGTGAAGGGAGGGGTGGGCAGCTGAGGAGAGAGTGGGAGGTGTTGAGTATCATTACCCATCCCCCTCACTGTCATAGCCTGGCTCATACACTGTATGAAATATCTGTGTGTTTGTAGGTTTTGGTACTAATGTGTGTGTGTGGGTGATGCTGGTTGTTGCATTTCTACAAGCATGAGGGACACACGTGAGCAGCCGAAAGCGACAGTGTTGCCATGGTGACAGCTGCATACGATTCGCAGCTATCGTTTTTTTGTTGTGTTTCAGTCAATGTCTGTGTGCGTGTGTGAGAGAGAGGATTACTTTTGTGAATCTGGAACAGCCGGTCTGCAGTTACTAGGCAGATACTGGACCAACTGACACACACACACACACACACACACACACACACACACATAGGCAGAGCTTGTCTGTGTCTGGTGTTGTTGTGGTAAGACACTGGTAATAATGTTGTAATAGTGATGAAAGTGGCAACTCTGATGTTGGCTAAAAACTTTATCGCCTCCCTTCTTTTTCCACATTCAAGTTTGCAGCCATAGACCCAATGAAGATTGCAGCCATGCATGTGTATGTGTGTGTTTAGTAAAAGTAGAGACAAACATTTCAGGGGTGCTAAATAATTTGTACATTAGATCTACATGCATTTGATCAAATGAGGGTGATTTGCTGATTCAGCACCTACTGACCACTCAGTCCCTCACTGGTGCTGCTACACACTCCTCTGTGTCTCTCATGAATGTGTTTTTTGTTATTTCTGACCAGGGAGGAGTCCCCCCAAACTTTCCCAGCTCACACTCTCTACCTAAACTCTCCCCTTCTTCCTTTCTCCTCCCTTCACACGGCCAAACATCACCATAAATGGGTATGTGGATGATTGTTGAAATAACAAGCCATGTGTTTAAATGTGTGGGGATAGTTCCTGTGGAAAGCTAAAAGGTGATGCATGTGAAACTGTATATCCCTGTGTTATCATGTGTGTTGCCATTCACATTTACATGCTGCTCTTTGCAGCGTATGAGAGTCAGGGTATGATTGCATGTCTGTGTGTGCTGAACAAATTTGAACCCCTGCATGTGAGTCTGCATGTGTGAAAAAGTGAAAAGAAAGAGAGTGTGTACATGTGTGCAGCAGATGCCCTGTGTTCTGTTCTGTTCCCCTGACTGACTGGTCTTTGTTGCTGCTCCCTCGTGCAGACGGGCCTAGCCACGTGCTTCTCTGTCTGCAAGGACAAGCCACTCCTCCACCCCTATAATCTGTCAATTGCAGAAGCCAAGTCCATCCCCTAACAACACCCATGGTCTGACAAGGTCCACCTCCCTGCATGATGATGCTGTTTTACTCATGCATACTCACCACGCTCTCTTTTTCTCTCTCTCTCTCTCACTCACACCTACACTGTCTGTCTGTAGCTGTGCCATGAACATGGTGTTCAGAATAGAGTACGACACTTCTTTTCCATCTATGTAGACCACCTCTTTATCTCATGTTGTCTCATGCTCCCATGGTTTCTTTCTTCCACTACACCTCAGAAATACACCCAGGAACAGGAAAAATGAATGTAGTAAAACGAAATAACTTTTAAAGCAAATACATACAATAGTGGCACTCTTTGTTTTCTTAATTTTACTTCTTATTATTTCCTTTCTATAGATGTTGTAACATACTAAATTACAACTGCAAAATTTAAGGAGATCTGTTTTCTCTTGAAAATCTTCCAGGTAAACAACCTACATTACTCTGCCACTACAAAACACTGTGCTTTAGATGTCATGTGACACGTCTATATGCAGAGATATTTTGAGTCCCTCCGGCATGAATGTGTTTTTATGGTGAGTCGCGCTTCATAAAGCTGCACTGTCTTTTCAGCTCTCTTGCCTCAGGGGCACAACTGCCTGCTGCTTTACATTTAGTGTCAACAGTTGTGGAGCTGTGAAAAAGACGGAGTCATTCATACAATCAGAGTCTGTGTGTTATGTTTGGTTGTTACAATGGACAAAAGAAAATAGGACATATAGGAAAGAGTCTTCTTTTGGACAAAGATAATTTGTAATTTTTATTAGTGACAAATGATTAAGAGAATAATTTAACATTATAATTGAACATTGTTCAATATTACTTCCAGCCCTTTTATTTTTAGCAGGTATACGGTTTTAGACCTCACTAGACAAACGTCCTCTGTGTCTCTGCTGTTCTTCCTTCTTCTCTGACCTGCATTAGGACTCAGGGAGCTTTCTAACAGACTGTTCATCTGTTACAGAGCTGTGTTTGACTCACATTGTATATGCAGGGCTCAGTAGCCTTTTATCACATCAAGAGATGGATGAATCAATGTCTAATGCCTGTACACTGAAAGCTCTAAATGATCTGAGTGTTTAAAAAAAAAAAAGTCAGTACAGACAAGATGAGATGTGTATGTATAGCAACACACTTCTATTACTTCCTGGTCAAACACAAACAAGGTACACTCAACAGAACAGACTGGGACAAAATGCCCCCATATAAATATCACAGGAAGCAAAACTTTTAAATTATATAAATGATATAAATCTGTGTGACTTTTCTTTGGAAAAAAAAATTTATATATAAAATCAAAATTATACAAATTAAGACTGCCCAACGCGAAGTCTGTGGATTATTCTGAGTAAACAGGGCATTGTTTCTAAGCATCCCAAACAAAATTTAATTCCTACCAATATTTTTAGTTTAGAGGCACAAAACTCTTTACCAGAGCTTTACAAAACAAACCAAACCCCAATTGTCAGTGTAGATTTAAAACAGAAATCTTGCATTAGAATTTTTTCACCACCTATTTGTAAAGTCTTGTGTACAGTCTTTTTCTCTTCGATTTATCCCTTTTTATAATCAATTTATTTGTATCTCGGTGATCTATCCATTTACAGTCAGATGCCTCTTGTAATTTGTTTCGATGTCATTTAATGCTAAAGTGGCCTTGACCCCCACCTTCCTTTTACCTGATTCCCTAGAAGTCATAGCTAACTTTAGCACTGGGAAAGTGATACTGCTGTGCTGTGCCTCTCCGCAACACATGACTTGATGCACACAAACATGCTCATGTATCTGTGACACTTTGGGCTTTCTCCATGATTGCAAACACACAAACATACACAGACAAGCATGCAAACAATAAGCCACTCAAAGATAAATACTAAAGCAGAGGCACGTCATCCTATACATTCCAGTAAAGAGAAACACCGCCCTCTACAGGCTCACTGGTTCACCATTTTAGTCATCACATTTGGTTATTTCAAATCCTCACATGGTTTGATCTACACACACAGATAGAAACATTACATTTGTATCTTTTTGTCCAACTCTAGTTAAGGTTGGGGTGAGTCTCCAGAGCGAGAAAACAGGTATAAATGTCCCTCAGCGAGATGTAATTTTCCCTGTGACACACAACAAAATCATTATACAAGACTCGGTCAGTTGTCTCATTTTGTTGAATTAGACCAGAGACCAATTTTTTATTATATTCACCACAATGTGAAATGTCAGCTTTGGATTTTATTTTAATTTCACAACAGGATCAGAGGAATTGTTTTGTAACCAGAAACCTCTGTACAACTAACACATACATAATGCCCATTATGAATTGAAGGAAGTTGGGCAGTAATTTGTTTTGAAGACCATCTTTCTTCTTCTTTGCTGGTGCTTTATGTAGATTAATACTTTTACTTTTTTCCATGTCCTCAATGAGATTATGAGAACACAAGGAAAACTAATAGAAAGCACGGCAGACATTACTCACTTAAAAACAAAAATCCCCCACAAACAAACAAACAAAAAACTAACACATGTAACTACATGAAGTAAAAGTGATTTTTAAATTACACTTCTCACTGAACCCTAACAACAGACTCCTTTGTTATGATACAATGACTCTCAAAGAGCCATGACCCTCACTTAGGCCTACCGCTCTCATAACCTTTTGACACACATACTTAGAAGTACACACTCACATGCAGCTGCATAAAGGCATTCATAACAGTTCTGAATAATTAATCACTAGTGAAATTGCGGGGCTCTAGGGTTTCCATGTTGTCATTGTCCCTGTTTCGGGTCGATGGG
>OMLM01007526.1:0-26850 GCA_900302695.1 Helostoma temminkii
TGCAAATAACTCACAACGTGATTTATCAATCCTGAAAGTGATCTGAAATAAATACTGTTGAAAGGCAGGTGCTTGTGCATAAATGACTAAAATGTGTGTTTACTAATTAAGTTCGTTTGCAATTATTAGGAAAAATCCAAACATAATGTCTGTCTAATGATCCAATATTGTTATTGGCTGTGCTACAGGGTTCAGCATTAAGGGGTTAAAAGAGTTAATGTGTCCTTAACCAAAACCAGAGCATTTTAACTTTTAGTAAGATCACTGTCAGACCTTAACATTCTAACAATTGTTAGAATTCATTCTTTACTCTGACAAACTTACTTTTGGGCCAAAGACATGCATTGCGCCACAAAAGAAAGTCCTGTTTGAATTATCTAGTTGTCAAAAAAAACTATAACATAGATATGCATTTCCATGGTGTCACTGTAAAGCAAACAGTCAGGAATTCTGAATCCAAAGGACTTCTGAATTTTAAACTGATTAGCTGGTAAAGAGTTAAAGACTGAAAAATAGGTACTTCCTGGAATATTTCCCCTATATCTTTAGCTTTCCTGTTAACTGTAAATAGCAGCAGGTAAGTTGCTCTCACTGCTGTGTGTGTATTAGAAAAGTGTAAAAAAAATTGTCCGTCACTTCTGTGTCATACACCCTGATGTAAAATGACAGAAAGGAAAAACTCAGATCCCTGTGGGGTAAATAAAGAAATGATGCATTATTCAACCAAGAGTGTTCCTATATACAGTCAGGTAGGCCCATATATTTAGACAGTAACACAGTTTTCTTTATTCTTTTCCTCTGTGCACTACACTAGCTCCACAGATGAAGTGGTAAACTTTGGATTGTCTCATCTGTCCATTAGATGTTGTTGCAGAACTCTTCAGGTTTTAAATGTGTATTTTTTTCACAAACAATAAATGTGGCCTTACTACTAGCAATACTAGCAATAATAAACCCTTTGTTTTTACTTCTCCTTTACTGTCGACACCCTACCTGCTAGGGGTGCTCTTGATCTGGCCAAATGTTTTTTCCTTAAGAGGAAAAGCTTGTTTTCTGTGATCCTCTGTGTGTATGATGTCACAGACCAGCCTTATCTTTAATCTCTCACACCTAATCTCTGTGAGGGATTTTGTTTTTTGGTCTAAAGACGTGTGGCAGTGACAGATTCCAAACGCAAATACACACTTGAAATTACCTCTAGACCTCCAAATAAATTTTACCCTTTGGCTTGCTTACTTGAAACTCAGCTAAGAAGGGACTAACACACCTGGCAATGGTACAAGTAAATAGCCCATTACCCCTAAAATTAGGCTCTATGGATAGAAATAATTGGAATTCCTACACAGTCCATCCAATATATTCACTAACCATTGAACTAAAGTCATTAGACCAAACCATCACAGTACAGTTTACCTGTGAAGCACATCATGATTGTTTCAAATCTACTGTTGTCCCATATATGCACCTGATTGCACTGTGATCTTGTCATGGATAATTGTGTGGTGCTGGAGTGAAGAGTTGTTCTACTCACTGAACTGGCTGGTGACCTGCTTCTGAGAGAACAGGTTTTCAGGGTTCACTCGTCTCTTAAAGTGCTTCTCCAGGATAGACAGGATGGTGGCCTCTTCCTCTGGTTTCCTGACACGTCCTGCCAGGAGCATGTATCCTGACAGGGAAGACAGTATTATTATTTAGAATTTGAGCAGATCAGGTATTCATAGTGATTCATCGAAGTTGTCTGACAAGCCTCACCATCATCGGCCAAATGCTGCAGCCAGTCCTGAGAGGCCTCTGTCTGCTCCTCCAGTCTGTAACGGTCTGCCCAGCGAAACAGATCTCTTAGTGTGATGAAACCATGTTTCCCCGCAAATACAGATGATCCCCTGCGTAAGGACTGAAGAGGGAGTCACATTACACATAAGCAGCAGCTCTATAATAAGGTAACCACAAAAATCCATCCAGTATCCTAACCATTTTCCTAACCAATCCCAGCTGTCACTGGCCGAGAGGCAGGGTACACCCTGGACAGGTCAACAGTGCATCACAGGAGCAACATACAGAGACAAATGATCATTTACACTCACATTCACACCTATGGGCAATTTAGAGTAACCATTAACCTAACTGCATTTCTTTGGACTGTGGGAGGAAGCTGGAGAAGCTGGAGAATAGAGTTATTGTTACCTGTAGATCTTGCATGACCTTGACCAGCTTGGTGCAGTAGGATGGAGGTAGGCTGCACCTTTGGTGGAGGATGGTCTCTAGCTCTCCAGTAGGAAGCTCATTAAAGTGCAACTCCACAAAGCGGTTCCTGAAAGCCCTGGAAAGCACCTAGAGGTAGGCAGGAGATACAGTAACTCAATCTGATTTTATATTATGTTTGAGTGAGAATTTAACCCTTGCTCGCTATCTCAACATGAGTTTAGAAATACAATATGGAATTTTAAATCCACCAAATCCATCTTAAACAGGAGACAGTGGACAGAGGAAAAACTTTCCTTAACAGAAACTCCTTCCAGAGGTATTGTGGGTAACATTGCATAACCACCAAGTTGCCTTGGAAGTACTTTTTTCTTGTTATTTCTAAAGACATCTTATGAAGGTAGCTCCCTGCATTTGTGAGAGCTTCAGCTATAGTGTACAAAGCACAGATTTACTTTGTAAATCTACACATCTATTGAATATGTTTATCCATTTCAATTAATTGATTTAAAGTGTAGTTTTTAATGCTTGTGTGATAGACGAGTAAGAGCCCTACCCTATTTCCAGTGAGTTGTACAATTATAGAAGTATGAATAAAATTTTAATTATTACAATAAAATGAATAAACTACTCCCATAGAAAGGATTCTACTTGGTAAATTTCACTGCAGTTTTGAATAAAGATATCTGACCTAAGCTGCACTGCTGTTAATCTGAATATGACAAAACACAATTATAACTAGGCCATTAAAAAAACCTGAGTGAATGGAATACCTTTCTACCACCGTAGAGACCAGGAGGATTCTGGGTAGCAAACAGCATGAATCTGGGGTGAGCCTTGATGACTTCCTGTGTCTCTGTCACAAAGAGCTCCCTGTTGTCATCTAGCAGTCTGTTGAGAGCCTCTAGGACATCAGTGGGGGCAAGGTTTAGCTCATCCAGGATTATCCAGTAGCCTTTCCTCATGGCGTCAATCAGAACACCTATAGCAGATATAGAGGTAAGCCACATATTAGGCTGGGATGACACAATAGTTTATCAGCATGCATGGCAAATGCTACACACTACAGTTTGTAACAACAACACTTTAATTTATCAGGTTCTGACGTTTTAAATGAGACAAGGAACTAGGACCAGTTGCTACATACTGAACTGTATATGGCTGAAATGACAATAAAAGCCTACTTGATTTGATGTGCTGTTAAGCTACTTTTAAGCTAGGCCCTGGCATTATGGTGCTGTGTCCGCTTTATACATATTTTCTTTTGGGTTCACCTTGAGTTTTTAGAAATTGTCACTGTTACTGTATACTGATATTTTATAAACAATTACAAAATAGTGAGAAAATAGTAAGTTCTTGTAGTAGTAAATTCTGAATCAATTGTCAACTTGTAATTTTCAGCACACCTGATTATAATAAAAAATAGACCAAATTTACAGACATATTTTGACTCCCCACCACTCACAAAGTATTTTTCTCATGTTCAATTAATATTGCAATGCACTGTGATTACTTCACAATACGTATAATCACATATTTGTCACATTTTGAAAGATATTGCTGCACATTTTTTTTCCTTTCTGTAAACCATATTTCAATATATCCCAAATGGCTAGTGTTATTGGTTGAACGAGTGCTCGTACCTTCTTTGAACACTAGTTTGCCCCTGTCATCTGAAGAATAGCAGCCTATGTACTCCTGGATGTCAGTGTGCTCATGGTTGTTGATTCTCACACACTGGTTCCCAGTGGCTGCAGCAAGCCAGCGAATCAGGCTGGTCTTGCCCACAGACGTCTCTCCCTGGATCAGCACTGGGTGAGTCCTGTCAGACCCAAATATTACAAATCATTAAAAGATGTGTCATCAGCTCAGTGTAGGATGACACTGGAACCAAGTGATACCAAAAGGGGGTGTGACAGCCAGTGATTTTGACAGCACTGACTGACAATATCACTGGCACATCACTGGCCATTCAAAATGCCCAAAACACTGTCACATCGGTAAAACATCTGTAACATTCAATACTTCTCCCCCTATTGTTTGCAAAAGAAAATTAACAGCAGTATTAAAACCAAGGTGATGGCGACTGCTTGCTGTCTGAAACTTCTTTATGGCCACAATAAGTCGGGCTGTGTCCCTTGGCTGTTTTGAAGATGAGTCCTAATACTACAGATAAAATATTTTAGACAATAGTTTTCTGTTTCTCATTCTACGTGGAGTGGAAAAACAAGGCTAGCATCCAGAGCCCTAACTCAACTCTTATACAACACTTTTTGGATGAACTGGAACAAGACTGAGCTAGGCCTTATTACCCAACACTAGTAGTGGAGCTCACTAATGTGATTCCTAATATTTATAGCAATAAGTTTGTCCTTAACAGAAGCCAAACAGAAGCATTACAGCTAACGACTTTCTGTCTGACAGCTGACTGACTGCAGTGAAATTAAATCCAACCTCATTTTTGCCCTGATTCACTATGATGCTTTTCTTCCTAAAGGGCAAGAATCAGCTGAGCCGAAAATGGATGTCTGGACATTTATCGATGAGCTAGTGATTGATCTGGGAGGGAAAACAGGGGCAAAAGGTCATCCTGGGTGACAGTTTTCCTACCCAGCAGATACGACTCTGGCGAGGTCACGGAGGTTGAGCTTGACTGAGGCAGTGAGGATGTAGCTAGGGTCAAGAGCTGGTTCCATCTCCCCCTGGCTCACCCAGTAGCCTTCTACCGCCACACAGGGCCGACCTGAGGGTGCTGGGATTGGCTGGTGAAATATTACAAAATAGTTTTCATAATTTGTTCACAAATATCCAACACATCACAAATATCTTTGTAAATGTGATTATTATTTAACATAATTTAACAGGCTATATATACTGTACAAACATCTACACATAACAAATCTACTGTATCTATATAGAGTTAAATATTGTTTCTCTGTCCATAAATAAGTCTATTATAAGAGCACAAATTATTTTAAGCTGCTCATTCCAGCCTGTTCTGCAGCTTTCACTCGTTAAGCCACTGTCACTGTTTCACATTAAAGCTCAGACAAAGAAGGAAAGAAGTCTTAAGTGGAAGGGAATGGAAACTCATACTACCGCTACTGGCTTTAATATTATTACAAATGTAAAATGCCCACATCCACACATCCACTGATACAACAACTGAATTGTCTATGAAACATGACATTTTAATAACAAGGAATCAGCTCTCAGAATCTCTTACTTGTTTGAGACACTTAATGTTTCCTATCAGAATGTGCTGACACACCAGTTTCTCGACCAGAGGGTAGGAGCTTCTGTCCAGCTGAGTCAAGAAGCTCAGGCAGAAACCCTGCAACCATCAAGCAATAAGTCAACTGAGAGAATTTACAAGTGATAAAAATGAACATTTTGAGAAAGAGAAGTAATGCATTAAAGTCTTTTTCTCCCTAGCCTCTTACCTCATAGAGTGAACGCTGTACACTGTTGCAGGGGTTTCCTGCCACATACTTCAGAGCCCTGCAGAGAGTCCGCAGGCTGTAGTGGGGTCTGTGGCCTGTACCATCCACTAAATGTAAGACCGCCTCCTTCCGTACTGCCAGGTAAAAACTGCATAGCAACAATAATTCAGCAAAGATTAAGTTAGTAATTAAAGTTTATTTACAGGTGAATCTCAATAAATTAGATAACCATCGAAAAGTTCATTTATTTCAGTAATTCAATTAAAAAAGTGAAACTCGAAACAAAAGATTAACTGCAGTCTTGAGAGGATTGTGAAGCTGTTTATTCCAGAATTTGGGGAAGTGGACTTGGCACCTGCGCACACTGCCAAAAGTACCAATACCTGGTTTAAGGACCATGGCATCAGCTTGACTGCCAGGAAACCCACCGGATTCCTCTATATAGGTTTAGGTCAGGTGAGTTTGCTTTTGCTAGCAGTGCCACAGGCTGATCACCTCCATAAACACTGATGCAGCAATTCTTGGAAAAGGAGCCCAGACAAAGTATTGAGTGCATATACTGTACATGTACATGCTTTTCAGTCAACATTTCTATAATAAAAATCCTTTTTTTTTTTTTATTGGTGTTATGTAATATTCTCATTTCCTAATTTCTTAAGATCTTAGATCTTAATTCCAACGTGACAAAATTTCTAGTTTTGGAGCCGCAATTTCAAAAGTACAGACACCTTTGGTATTTAATTTTATTTATTTAATTAATTAATAACTAATATTGCAACCAGTCTAAGCCTAAAACAGGGTTCAAAAAAATGCTAGAAAGTACATGCAATGCATGTGCAATTTTTCTTTAACACTGAGTACATTTGTGTTCACCAAAGCTACAACTCCTGACCCTTAATGGCATACAATAAAGAAATTAACTAATGTTGTGTTTACTTGACAGATATCAGACACAAAACTGTGAAAATATTTGATTTTCAGTTCAGCTCTATAGCCTTTTTAGAATATTAACACACCATGCAGTTTTTTAAAATCCACAAATCTGGTGCTGGACAGATGGCGGTGCAGTTACTGTTCCCGAGTAGCTCCTTCCAGGTTGCATATGGCCACAAGCAACAGAATGAAAGTTCTCATGACAAGTCATGAAAGCTGCTTACCTCACTGACAAAACCAGAAGTAAAAGGATTTTACAACATTGTGGTGGAGACTAACCTTATGATGCCACTGATAACATTCCTGTGTGGATTCAAGCACTTGAGGTAGTCTGAAACCAGAATCTGTAGGTCTCTCTCGTTCTCCAGTTCATCCACATACAGCTCAGTAAACCTGGGACACCAAGCACAATGGCATTATCTGTGTATTTCTTTACTCTCTTATGAATTCTTCCATTGCATTTTTAAAGCTCTGTGAGTAATATTTTATACATTTTCTGAGAATTTGAGTGTAAATGGGACCAGACATGTTGCTGCTATAGATTTAGACTGCCATCTCCATCTACTCATTCTACTGCAGGTATACTCGACCCCAAAACTTTAAACGCAGGGTGATTAATTGCTGGCCCATCTAAACTGCCCGCCTGCTTGTTGTTGTTATTGGTTTAATGACCAGCTGTTCTTTTCTCTCTTTCTTTCCACTCACCCCAACCAGTCAAGGCAGATGGCCGCCCACCTTGAGCCTGGTTCTGCTGGAGGTTTCTTCCTTTCTTAAAAAAGGGAGTTTTTCCTCTCCACTGTTGCCTAGCGCTTGCTAAAGGGGGGGTTGTTGGGTTTTCCTTATTATTTAGTTGTATTGTAAGTCTTAAACCTTACATTGTAAAGTGCCTTAAGCTTTTGTTGTGATTTGGTGCTATATAAATAGAATCAAATTGAATTTTGTTTTTATTTCCACCCTATGTTTAGATTTTCATATTTTTGTTTTGGATATGGCCACAAACCACAAGGTGGATGTGAATGCCCAAGCCCTAGTTCTCATTCTATATGGTGGCGCTGTCACAGAGACACACTTTGTAGACACACACAAGATCTACTGCTGTGCAGTTTTACCGCAATCATTTCTACCATGTCTTCATTAGAACAGGAGCCACATTTTACACACATCCTCTAGAATATAAGGTAGGCATCTGGATGAACTCAGAATCACTGGTTGCTTTTATTCAGTGAGAGGCGGTGGCTATGTTTGTGGGAGAACTTTAGTTCTACCGGTGGTGAGTGAGGCAGCAGCAGAAACAGGATGGAAGAGACAAGGAGCAAAGCTGTGGCTATTGTCTTTAGTTATAGGCCCTTGATATTATATATTGATGAATCTACAAAGCTCAAGAGACTTCCACTATTTTCACCTGTTCCTGAGGCCCAAAGGTAAGTTCCTCTTCCCCACATCAGTAGCTGGATTCATGCAGGCAAAGAGTCGAAAGTCTGGGTGGCGAACCAGGGGCTCTTTGATCAAAACACACAATAATATTATCAACTATTCTATGAAGAGTATATTTCATTCAAATGACAGGGAAATGCATACGCATTACAAAATGTGTCTAGCCAAAAAAGTTCTAAAAGTTAAAGCTAGAGACCTTCTGTCTATAAAGTTTGTGTTTGGGATGTTACAGTATTAATTAAGATCAGTAGATCAGACCACTTTACTATTAAGCTGTTACCTACAGAATACATAATGAACAGAAGGACCTTTACAGGAATGCTGAATAAAGTCACTAGAATATCTAGACGCTAAGATGATAATCAGAACTTTCTTTTTGGAGCTACCATCTCAGTGTTGGAGATAGTAGTTTATATAGATTGTGGTGTAAACAGTTTAAACAAAGGTACAGAACTAAACTGAATCTATGAATTTAACTTTGTTTTATTTTTGGTTACAAATGTTAAAAACTGGAATGAAATGGAAGCATAAGGAAGCAATGTTAGCAAAACCCAACTGTATGAGCAATAGCAGTGCTCACCAGTATCTCCACGGTCCAGCAGAACCAAAGATGAAGTGCTGCCCTCCAGGAGTCCACTCAAGCACTCCAATGTCTCTGCCGCTGCCAGGTTGATCTCATCTAGAAGGATCCAGTGGCCCTTCTTGACTGCCTGAGCTAATGTTCCCTACAGAGTGACACAGAGGTACAGTACTGTGCAAACATTCTCACGACATTAAGCAAGAACAGAAGAACAATGAGTCCTGCAACAGCTGGTGTGATGAAAAGCCTAATCCATAGAAGAACTGTGGCAGGTTCTCCATGATGCTTCGAACATGCATGTCTGCCTTGTAGAAATGGTGCTGACGAAGGGTGGTCACACCAAATACTGCAGTGTAGTTTATTATTAGTTATGTGTACAACTACAAATATGTAGTTTATTGATATCTAAACACTATTTGTGTAGCATCCTCACTTTACTTGTAGTGCCCAAAAACCTTTACACAGTGATCCTAGGCTGGAATCAAACACTGGATGTTGAGGTCATGACTGTATGTACCTCAACCTGCCAGGAAGACTATAATGTGTTTACCTCCACAAAGGAAAAGACCATGGTGGTCTCACAGGTTTGGATCTGCTGCTGGGTCTGACTCAGTTTTGCAGCCAGTGCCTCCCACTTCTCCTGCAGCAAGGCAACTACACAAACACACCAAATGTTATAATGTCATTCATTGTACTACAGCAGCCAGCATAACAACTGTCATCACTGTATTCACTACCGTTTGATTGTTCCTGCAGCTCCTTAGTGAGGGCAGACTTGCAGACATGGTCCATGAGTTTGAGCAGATCATGCCAGCGCTTCTTCCTGAAGCAGGTCTGAACGTGACCCAGGAAGGTCAGGTTCTGCTTCCTAGAGTAGGTCTGCGAGAACAGGTCCTCAAACGCCTCCCGCAGAGGGAGCAAGATCTGCTTGTGGTCTACAGGTTTGTATCTGCATTAGACAGAAAAGTTCTGAACTGAGGTTTGGTTTCAAAATTCAAAAGGCTTAAACTGTCAAAATGCTGGAGTCAGGTGGCATGACTTTAGTGCCAATCAGTGCATTTACAGGGATATCAGTAACCTGATTACAGTCGGCTTACTCGAGTAAGATGATGTCTTAACTGTCAAGTAAACGGGAAACCTGGTTTACGTAATCGGGGTGGGGAATTAGAGAAGCCTGGTTTCCCTAGGTAGATTTACATGTACAAGAATGCATGTGCATATCATAGGCTGCCGACACCTCTCTATCAGCGGACAGAAGCTAAGATAAATGAGGGATTCAATACACACACGATGGTGCCTCATTTTTTAAATCTAGTCGGTCTAAAGAAACTGAAACTATCACAGTGTCCTCTATATGTTTAAATAAGTCACTTTTCACTGGGCACTTCTTTAATTCAGTCAGTGCACACAGAAATGGTCTGGTCTGTCTACATGTGTTTCTCTCAACGCATGACGCTCCCTCGACTCCGACACACACTTTCTTTGTACACTTAAAATCTGTGGACCATGCCTCCAAAATAAGCCATAAATAAGCCTGATGCATGTATACGTGGATTTCCAATAATCAGGTTACTTAACTACCATGTAAACCATTTTCCCTGAATAATCTGATCCGATTTGTTCACTGCATGTAAACACAGTCAATGAACAGGACTATGACAGTAGCCTGTTGAGTTTTCTGTATTTAAACACTGTACACCCAAAAATGTGTGTGACAAAGGCCTAACAAAAACACTGCATTAATTTTTTACACATTAAAATGAAGGGAGTAACACAGCTTAGTGCAAAACCCATTCTTGAAAGATGAGGTTACATGTTACATGCTCTTTATTCTGCAAACCCTGGTTTTAAAAAGCCACAGTCCTTCTTGCTTTCCTAGTATCCCTGTTATTCCTGCTGCTGATTACCTGGATCAGGTGTGTTCAGCCAATCAGAACTGCAGGGATGTTGGAAAACAAGCAGCACTGCGGCTCTCGAAAACGAGGTTTAGGCAATCGTGGTGTAGATAGGTGCTGATTCTTCAACACTAAAATGTTCTAACCAGTGGCTGCTTTTCCTTAACTTAACTGACTGACTCCTTTTTATAAAAAAATATAAAAAATTCTCATATTATGATAAAGGTCACTCACCCTCCAAGCAGGTCTGCAGTGTCACTCTGTTGGTTCATGTTCACAACTCGCAACCTGTGTCCTGGAGTGAACAACAACAAAAAAACTTTAGAACTTCTGGACTTCTGCTCCAAGTCACCCAAGTTTACCTCTTCTGTTTGTGTCCATTTATAACTTGCACTCACCTTTCACTCTGGCCAGGTGCTGTACAGTGGAGGTTTTTCCAGTCCCTGTCTCTCCCACCAGAAGAACAGGCTCTCCTTTGGCCACACACACAGCCAGCTGCTCCAGCAGCACAGAAGAGGGTCGCGTGGCAGCAAATGTCTCGGTGTCCCTGTTCATGACAATAAAAATCAGGATTATAATGATTACACCATGCAGATGTTTGTTTGTAACCACACAATGATGTCACAGTTCAGGCTCCACAACCATAATATCTTTATTACATAAACATGCTTGAAAGGGACAATCATTCTTTAAAAAACCTACAGTTACGTCACTATTTGTGTCTAGTTCTGTGTCTAGTCAGTCTTTTATCAAAATCATTCCAGAAAAGTCCAACTTTTTGACCAAACTATTTTGTTAAACATTTTGATTGTTCCACTTCAAATCCATTGTAAAACATCACTGTAGTACTGTGTTGTAAATAGGTGTGTCTATTATATATAGTATTTTTTGAAGTTAACTGAAAGTCACTATTCGCAGTACCATACGTACAGATTTTTTATTACACCTGTGAACACATGGCTTGCTGCACACATTGAATCACTTCCTGCATTTTGGCCAAGTCATTAGATGCTTTGTTTACCATAATGTAGATTAAAATCAATTTGATGTTTGTTTTATCTAACAGCAGGGGTTCTATCTAGTTATATAAGTGAAGCTTGGCAGCAACTTGCTGATGCATGTGTTGTGTACAAATAGGGTCAAAGGTAGTGCTTGGACAGGATGTCCCACTTACACACTCAGCTGCACAGCTCCTGTCTGCTTTCGACCCAGAGTCACTCTGCCCACTGAGACCTCCTGCTCTGTCAGTGAGATGCCAGGCTGATACATCTGGCAGAAGTGCTGGGCCTGGAGACACACAGAAGCCAAGAATTTTAATTACAAGTCCATCTGTAGATTATCATAGAATTTTACACCAGATCAATACAGATTACAGCAGTTTGCAAATTACTAAAGGCCAGAATGTGCTTAATTGTGGAATAACCCTGGAGTTCTGTTAAGTTTCACTCCACGCTTGAAGAGTAGTGCTTTGCATAAACTCAAATTGAATCCAGTTAAGATTAATCAAATACCTTCTCTTTGGAGATGTTGAGCTTGCTTCCAATGATCTCGGCCATTTGCAGTCGACTTTCAGGTCGAGACAGTATGGCAGTGAAGCAGTCAAGAGCCTGACGAAGAGAGACAACAGGTGTTAGCCAAAGCAAATACCCCGAACTACAGCAGCTTAAGGGTTTTGGCACACTGGCTTGAAGCAACAATTTACAGTATATTGATTGTCAGTTCACTTCAAACCCACTAACCTCTTGGAAGACATGCTGTGCTGTGGCAGAGGAGGTGCTATCAAAGTTGTCACTGATGCGCTCACACCACTTCAGCAGGTCCCTGAAAAGTGATAACGGATATAATGAAAAAAGATTAATGATATTAAGCAAGAGACACAGGTTATTACACAAAGAAACACATTATTACAGTTATGACCAAAAGTTTTGGCACAAATTTTGTGTGCCACAAACTCTGCTGCTCCATCTTTTGAGATTTTCACATGTTTACCTTTATACCTTTCAGATCCTTTTATTGGCAAATAAATTGAACATAAAATAATATTCAATATTACTGTATAGCGTTGACCTTTCTTCATGCCTGCTACAGTTCGCTCCGGCATGCTTGCTAACAGCCTTGGGTCAAAACCTGACTGATAGTGATGCATTTTTGCCTCATCAGTGTGTCAAGCTGAATACAACTTGTGTGTTTCTGCTTGACATTGTGTATCACTGCCAAAACCTTTGGTCATGACCGTACACACTGTGTGGAATTACCAGGAAGACTGAAGTACAGCATCATTTGGAAACTACTAAAACAAAGTCTAACACTCTGCATGTAGAGACACACATGGAATAAAGGTGGAAGAGTTGAATTAAATTTACAATGTATTACTGCATTCTTGTAATATTAGAGAGTTTAAAAAAAACAAAAAACAAGCTGATGCAGCAGAGCAAAAAATACTTTGTTTTTGAAAAATGTTTTCTACCAAAGTCTAGCTGGCTTTCCTGTTCTTGGATATTACCTGTGGGCCGCACTTTGTGAGTGAACTACTTGTCAGTAAGTTGTCCAAATACCGTTGATCCCCTGAATATTGAGGTACTCCGTTTTAATTGCCTAAACAGTAAATGCCACATTTTTGTAAAACCTCTTAAAACTGATCACTGTCCAAAAACTTCTGGACTTAACTGTAGTTTAACATTTAATGGGTAACCAATACCTAAACAAAAATAAACATACTTGGTGTTCAGTATCATGAACCCTAATGACCCAGACAACATCTAAACAAACCAATCCATGAAAAGCATGCAGAGCATTGATTTATGTCTGAGTCTTTAATAACACACCTTGTACAGACCTCACTGAAAGCATACTGAGTATTCAAAAAGGACCAGGGCAACTGAGTTACACGTTACACAATGAGAATGCCCCAGTGTGACCTGGACAAAGTGTGATCCCATCATCCAGAGGGCATTACAATCAAGAATCTATCAAACACATCATTCGCTAGTGGAAACCTAATTAATGTCAGTCAGTCTGCAGTTACAGACTGACAGACTGGTAGTACTGATTGGGGGAGGGAGGGGGCTGTTTATGTTTGCTCTAACTAATAATGACAGCCAGGGTGAGCTGATACTGTCAGTCAGTAATGGTGCAGAAAGCACATACACCATGTTGTTAATTCAGATATTATAAATGGAATATGGCCCTGTAAATCTCAACTATATGCAAAAATTGTATTACTTATATATTAAGATTAGTAGATTGTTGTTTCAACAACGTCAATTTCAGCATTTGCTGAGAATTAAACACCTAGTTGGTAAAAAAAAAAAATTCTGGCTCTTCTGGCTCTATCTGAGAATGAATTAAAAGTGACCCACCACATGCACTGCTATAAGAGCTGGTACTGACTCACATGATTCAGTTGATGACTTATGGAACTGATCAAATGACACATTTAAATAAACTGTACAGAATCACTTGGACAATATTATTCTAATCTAATTATTATCTAAACACACTCAATTTAACCAAACATCCCCACGATAAAGAACTTAAATATGCACAGATAAAGATTACTACTAATCAAGCCACATGACTTAAAGGGTTTGTTGAAGAGGGTCGAAAAGCAAGCGGACAATGGGGAGGGCCGCACCACTAAAATTTATTCTCTGATGAATTCAGGTGAAGGCATTTTAAGAGTGTATTCTTATGTTTGTGCACGTTTTCATAACCCAGGGGGGGTTATCGTCAATGAATGATTTACATACCACTCCCTGGTCTTTCACCCTCACAGATTAGATTTTCTGTTACATTTAAGGTTGTGAGTAGAAAGTGGAATGTTAAAAATAATTACAAAGAATAACACATAACACAAAATCTCTAGCTGTTTTGGGTTTTTTTCCTCATTATCTGAAACATAAATACATACAGAATAAGTGAAAATGCAGTATAACATTCTCATTCAGTATCCTCATTCTCTCAAAAACATATCTGGCAGAATCTATGTGTTTAAATAAGGGTTCAGGGGACAGGAATTAATTTTCCAGTTCACACACTGGTCAGCCACTGCTTACACAATTCCATTACCCATGTCTGTTTACCCTCTGCCTGTGATCTCAGGCTCTTTTATGCATTAATTCTGTCCCAGTAGTCAGTGGTGCCATTTGGGTTGCACCTCCATTTCTCTAAAAGGATTTGGGGTCATGTATTGTAGATACATGACCCCAAATCCCAACCAACCCAGCATGACAAGCTGATAAGAGAGACCCTGCACTGAAATTGTGTTTCCCTACAATTTTATTGTAGTCCTATGTGCAATGGCAATAAAGTTTATTCTATTCTATTGTAACGGCATCAGTCTGTGTACTGATTCACTGCCGAATCCTCTTTAAAAGGTACAGAATTTTCCAAACTACTTTAAATACATTATTTAGCCTCTTAGCATCAGTATGTCAGAAGCTGAGACATGAAGTCCCCTCTCTAATTACTAGAGTAGTAATTTAGCATGTTCTTGATGTGCACCTGTCAGTCACACGTGCCACTACATTACTTCTCATACAAAGATGCTATGTTCTGTATCTAGGTGTAATAATACCATCAAATAAAAGCTAAAGTTCTACATTTTTGTTCGGTATTCATACTTTGACCTCTTTGACCAAACGTCTTCAGTGCACAGCAAACAGAAATGAATCGGTTTTGTAATTCAGATAGTTCTGGGTCTGTGTATCTGAACAGCTGACAAGGTACATCAGCTCTGATCATATGTTTTGTAGCTGAAGAGAAGATGCTCCTCACTCCTCAGTTCTCAAGCTTTTAAATACCCTGACATGTGACCAAGATTAACACCATATTGCTTGCATATTGATGGGATAAATGGACATACTTCCACATTTTTTGATTCTTTAATCCCCCTTATATTCCCCAAAGATTTTTGGCACTGATGCAGTACATTGATCAAACTGATCAAACTGAGGTCCTGTTCAATCACAAGAAGGGTCACCCTGATGTTTTCTGTAATTTTCTCTGTAATTTTCTGTGTTTTGGGAGATTTTGTTTTATTAATCATTGAGTTTCTCATTTGCTGTTGTGTTTTCTGATTGTTGATTTGTATATCAGGGCTGCACATAAGATACAGAACAATTACACAAAAATGTCCTGAATATGAAGTATTCAGTCTTAATGCTTAACCCTAAAGTCACTGAAGAACACATCACACAAAGAAATCAGTAAGCAGGTCTGACCTCAGTGACAGGACTCTCCCCTCCAGTGGTGTACTTCTATCCTCAAGCTTGTGCTGCTGACTGTTGTCAGGGGTTTGGAGGCTGCTTGTGTCAAGGTCAGAGTGTCCAGTCAGCTGACAGTAGATGTCCAGGAGGCGGTCTGCCACCACCATCAGCCTTGGATATCTACTGATGAGCACCTATATGCAGAGAGACATGATGAAGTAAGAATAGTTGAAAATTCTGCAGCAAAATAAGAAGGGATAGTAAGATTAAGACTGTTGTACTAATGTTACCTTCTTAAGCTCTTCTCTGGTCATATTTCCTAAATGTAACTTGGTCCAGTACTTGTCCAGAAGCACTGCATGAGAGTTCTGTGGCCTGTGCCAACTGCCACCACTGTAGTACAGCCTGCAATACACAAAAATAGCCTGCATATATGTATGACCTTTCAAAACAAAAACCTTCCTCTGAGGTTCTGGTTTTCCACTGATCACACAACAAAGTTGCTTGGCTCTATACTATAAAGATACACAAAAGACACAGAGAAGGGTGCAGCCAAGAGGAGGCAACAATTGTGTAATGGAAAATGATTAAAGTTGAATGCTATAACTATGTTGTTTAATCTAGCACAGTGTGTCTATTTATCTCAGTGTAAGTAGAAAAGTGCACAAAAATAGATGTGTTACAGCTGAAATAGTAAAGCTCTAAGAACTGAGACAGAGACAAGGACAGTGACTGCCAAAAAAAAGACAAGTTACAGAGAGTCAGTGAGGGAGAACAGTCTGGCAAGAACTGGCTTTGATTTCCTTAAAATTTAATACAATGTGAGAATGCTGCAAAAATGAGTCTGAATCAGTCTGACGGGAAACCAGAACAGAAACACTACAAACTTTACAAAGGGTCAGACACAAACATTAAGAATGCTGGATCTTAGCAATGGAAGAAAAAAGGAGAGGCAATTATAGGCTGCCCTGTGGTATTAATAACTGTAGCCTACATATGATAAACATGACTTTATTTAAATAATATCTTGACATGCCTGGATCCTGAGGAGTTGCCCAAACCATCATTTTACTCTCAAAAGCTGATAATCACTCAGTGTATATGATGTTGTTTACATCCATGTAGAAAGTAATGAAACTGTTACCTTCTAGTTGCAAAGAACTGAAATCCAGAAGCTACATCGACACAATCGTCTCGTCCTGGAATCAGCAGCTTTTTATTCTCCATCAAAGGCAGGAGCACAGATATCTAAACAAGAACATTTGGATCCAGTTGTGGATTGTGGTGATCAGTTTGTTGATACTGAAAAGCATCAGTGTATTTAATCTAAAGGGTACATTCTATACAGTCACCAAAAGGTTTCACCCTACCACATCTAAGGGTGCATGGTCAATGTCTTCCAAGAGGATCCACCGGCCCTCGGAAACAGCTTGTGTCAGCGTTCCTGGCTGCCACACAAACTTCCCTGGAATATCAGTACAGCGGTACATCCCCAGCAGCATCTGGCAAACAAACAAAACACATCCTTACATCTAACCACCACTGTAGTTTATGTTAACAGAGCACTTCAGCAATTTTGTTTTGCACTTCAATTACCATGGGAGACTAAAACACAAGTCAAGACAGGTTAGGCTCCAAAAACACTAAATGCCCTTTCTTCCACTGTGTTACTCCACAGCAACATGAATTAAACCATGACAAGCTCCTAAATGCACACTTCGTCCAAACCCCACACCTCCTGTTTGAACGCCTGTTTGCTGTTGAAAGTTTTGTTTTCACACAGTCATCTCCGTAAACTAGATAAATAAAACCCAGTTAAACAAATGTGACAGAAATGACACATACTAATGTATTTATTGAAGCAAATATTGATTTACTTTATGCATTTAAAGTACATGAATCTTTTGTTTTGGGCAATGTAGACACGTGAATCTTTAGCAGACACGACAGGCCTGACTTTGTGAGGCCCTGCCTTAAATGAGGAAGAGAAATCTGGGTCTTCACTATTCCTGGTAGATTCCCGAAGACCTTAGAAGAACAGATGTCGATGCTCATGAGGCTGGAAAGAGTTACAGAAACATTTCTATAGAGTGATATAGAGTTTGTTTCATATCTTGGATTACTGAAGTTTTTTAATACACTAATGTATATTAATGGAGAACACTGAACAATATTGTCACCCCCCCAGAAGTGACAACAAGGTAAGGTGTGGCATCTAGGACATCATAGGGAACCTGAGAAAACTAAAGGGCTCCTTTGCAGTGGCTAATCAGTATCAGTATTAATGAAAACACTTTCCACAAAGAGTACTGCTGCTCATCTACAGTTTTCTCAAAGCCATGTGGATAAGTCAGAAGAATGTTCTGTGCACAGAGGAGACCAAAGACTGCTTGGACAGAAGCATTATGTTTGACAATGACCAGACTATCTATCTATCAAACACGGTGTGACAATATCATGATCTGACCCTGCTTTCCTGCCTCTAGACCAGGATGGCTTGACACAAGTGGTCGACCAATATAATGCAGATTTTTAAAGAGCAGAGAACCGACAGGTGATACAGAACTCTTCTCTCTTTTTGCATCAGACAAAATACAGCAATGCAATAATTATAAATAAGATAAATATCCTGAAAATTCATGATTTTAAAAATATTCAAAATATTTGATAACAGAAATTTGAATTGAGTAAACTGAATAAATTCAGAAACAGAAATGATTTACTGTATAATTGAAACATGTTATTTGTATGAAGGTTACAATTAGGACTGGACCCAAATATTCAGATATTAATCTGTTGGTTAGAAATCAGATTTAAAATTTTGAAATGAAAACTCTTAATATTTGGATATTCATATTTTCTTTAAAACTCACTGAAAGCCACAGAAGACTTTATATGAGTGTTATCACAAAGAAATCCATTGTCCATTGAAATCAGTGTGAAAAAGTGGTGTGTCCCGTAGGTTTAGTTGGATTCCATGCTCCCTCACCTTGCTGTCAGTTTGATCACCAAGCTGGACCTTGAGAATCTCTGAAGCTTTTGTATGACCTGTGACAGCAGCCAGAAACTCCACCAAGGCGGTTTTACTGCATCCAATAGGACCCTCAAGGAGCACAGGCTTCTGGGAAGCTACCGCCAGTGCCAGTCTTCTCAGATTACAGCAAGTTGAGTCCACCAGCACCAGGTCATTTTGGTTTATCTGTGAACCGAGTAAATATAAAAATTTTTCATATTAACATATTAAATATAAATTTAATATGTTGATTTTTTTGTTTTAGTTGCTCTTTTATGTATACCTGTTCAGCTGGTCTAGGAACTATCCTGGGTAGTACAACACCACACACTGCCACAACATTGTGGGACAGGTCCTCTGATACTACCTGGCCCCTGGTAAACTTATTAAGTTGCTCCTGGCGCCACATCACAGAGCCCTGATTGGCTAACACCAGTGCCTTTTCTATCTCCAACTGCTGGGCTTCTTCCAAAGCTCTAAAGCAATGCAAAGTTGGATCATTCAATAATTACAGTTTGGCACGGGCAAACGATGCAGGTAGTGTACACACGTCAAAGTAACAAACATGCTGAAATTTATCTTCTAGTTTATAAACGGCATAAACTGTCATTCCTTCATTTTATAAACAAACACATTCAGCAGCATATGTATATAATGTCATGTGTAACAAAATATAATGTGCTTTTTTTAGAGCGGTTAAAAGCCTCATCTTTCTGTGGTGGTAAACTAAATAAGTTCTATAATGCACTGTCCTAAATAATAATCTCAATGGGTAACAAAAGTAAAATACATACTTAATCTTCATGTGAAGGATCTCTTCACTAGTCAGGACTTTTCTTAGAAAGATAGTTTTCTGATTATCAGTCATGTGAGAGACCAGTGCTAAACAATGGGCTGTGTACCTGTTAGAGACAATAGGAAAAACATTTATTTTAATTAACAAAAGCAAACGGCTTTAGCAAACAGGTATTAATACTGAGGTAACAGCTAAATATCAACACCAAGACAGACAGCAGCAGAAACATACATAGATTTTAAAAGTAGAATACTATATGCCCTGCTTTAAACACTCTGAAATGACTTTCAGCCACAAGTACATCAAGAATGCTTTATGGATTTGTTTTCTCCACAAGGTCTACAGGTCTAAAGAAGAAGCAGGTACACACCATCGAACCATGACGTCACTGGTGAGCAGCTGGGATACGCAAGGACTCCAGTCCCAGAGCATTCGAAACTTGGCACAGTCGCTCTGGAGGAAACGAAGAGTGGCACCCATGAGGTCACGCAGCTTCATCCGTCTGGGGCCATACTGGACAGATGATGACTCCTCACTTGTGAAAAAGAGCCTCTGAAACACTGGGGGGGCATAGTTGAAGTACTTCGAAGCAAACCTTACAGAGAGAGGGAGGAAAGTAGCCAGGATGGATGCAGTGTCCAGAATGGTCCTGCCTGAGTGAGTGAGTGACACAGACTCCAGCATTTTTCGAGCTTGACCCCTACAGCCTTCTGACAGTCAGGAAATTCTTTTTCACACCAATCTTTTCTAGCAGCCATCTCTCATCAGTCCTTAGATTTAGTGGCAGTACAGTACTAAACAAGCAATATCCATCTGCACTGCACTATAACATCTGCAGGGGGTGTGCACCCAAGGCTGAAATACAGCATGGGCAAGAGTAGCCACTGCTGCAAAAGTATAGCTGCTCAGGGCCCCATATTCACTGGTCACTATGTTTACTTTCAGGGTAATGCATTTACTGTCAATTAACTCATATGTATGCCATTAAACTATATGAACTGAAAACACTATTTCTTAAAGGTGAAGCTCAACATTTTTGAAATGGACAATTTCATACTTTTACAGCTGGAAGTCCATCTGTAATGCAAAGTTTGTAATTCCATACGTTTTCTGTGACTGTGGTGTGACTAACATTCAAGTGCTGGAATTATTTCCCACTGAACAACAGTTTGCACAGTACTTCTATGCTGGCTCACTTTGATCTCTGCACAGGTACAATAACAAAGCCAGCCATGTTCAAATGTTGATTATAAACAGCTGTATGAACAGAGCAATGCTGGCTGTTCAGCCCTGTACCAGTCTTTATGCTAAGCTAGGCTAACCACTAGTTCATTCACAGATCTGACACTGACATTTCACTCTCAGAACTAGAGCAAATAACTTTGTTTGTAAAGTTTGATGCACTTTGTCTTATAGAGGAACCCTGACTCAAAAATGTGTAGTAATGTAGTAAGATATAGGTTATTAAAGTCAATACTGAGCCCAAACAGGTTTATTTACTTGAGGACATAAGCAAACATAGACACAGGCAGGTCAGGACCAGATTCTTCATAGTAGGCAGGACAGCACATGTACCATTCACAGAGTGATGAGAACCGAGTCCACTTACGTCACTGCATCTGGGCTGATGCTGAGCAGTTTACTGAGGGCCACGCACAGGCGCTCGTGGAGGTCGTGGTTGATCCTGCCACCGGCTTTCACTCTCTCTGCATTCCGCTCCAAAAGGTCCAGAATCAGCGGTCGCAGGTGTCGGGCAATCAGCAGAGTATAATCCTTCTCCAGCAGCAGTTGAGCCAAACACTCCAGAATGCACCGTCTGTCCTGCTGGCTCCATATCTGAGGAGAGATCGGATGGCACAGAGGCCTGGTGTTGATTGACTGTTTGACTGATTTCACTGTAGTTAGACAACAGAATTTGCTCAACACTAAAAATGGAACATTTGTAGAATCACTACTGACATGTGAAGACAAGGCTCGTGCCTGAAGCACAGTGGACACGTTCAACAATCCACTAGATAAACATTATGTTGTTTCATACACGTCAGGATTAGACATAACTTACCTGTTTTGACAGATACTGGTTTAGTTGGTTGTGACTTTTGTCAACATGTCTGGATATGGTGCTCAGTGATGACAAACTCAATTCTAAATTTTCCATCCTTTCGTTATCGCTCGCGGAGGAACGGTCTAGACCGGGAAAGAGCTCGCGCGGTGTCTGAACAGATATGTTCATTTAATGAAGCGATGAAAACAAACTGAGATCTTCATTATGCGCTTGTCTGTCTGAGGCTGTAGTCAACACACAAGCACGTTCCCGTTAGTGGTGTTAAAATCCCGTCCACATGTGAGTGAAGCAGAAATGCTTCCGGGTCGGGACAGTTTAGTCTTCCCCCCCTCCTCCTGAAGTCGCGCTGTAATGACGCGCGGGTACAGCGACGCCGGCACAAGGCTTCCTCCGCGAGTGAAACAGTTTGTTGTGAGCTGTGAAATCTGCTGCTTTTTAATGCTCTCTTTCGTGAGGTGCTTGTAGGAGAGTGTGAACAGCAGCGGAACACCGTGTAACGGCACAGCTCGTCCTATTTAAGGTTCGACTGATTGAAAAGGGGTTTTAAAAACCCGAGCAGCTGTAAGACAGACCGCGGGAAAATGTCGTTACTTCCTGTGCAGTAACTAAAGTCTTGGCGCGACATCGCCGTTGTAAACAACAAGAAGGTACACATCAAGACACAAAAGCCAGTAAGTCAACCTGTTAATAGTTTGATATGTTTATTGTAATATTTCTTTTATGAATGTCTTATAGGTGCATAGCGACCCCGGTAAGTCAGCACTGTCCTTCACTCATAGATAATAGACATTTGCAGCAGTTAGCGTTTATTTAACATTAAACAAGACTTGACTGACAACAATAAAATATTTGATAATACAACATTATGATTATTTTAAGACAAGAATAGCCACGGATATCTTTCTCATTTAAAGTGCTATGAAACAGTGTTATGGTATTATTCATAACTATATGGCGTTTGGCATTATTTGAATCACGTCTTTTGTAACAAATGTTTCAAGTGCAAATGCGAAGAGCTTTGTCGGTGCTAGCAGTTTATGGTAATGTTAGCTTGAGGCTGTGGTTGGGAATAGCGTTGATGATGGAAAAGGTAGAAAACAGCTGAGTACATGACAGAAGCAGCACAATGTGGTGTAAAATGAGAAAACAGGCCACGGAGCTATTCTAAAAAAGACAATTCATTCCTCCACTTAATAACACAGGTCAGAAACAACACAGCAGAGATACTCAGCCTCCATTGAGTCATTAGTATGGCTACCAGGAACATTGTTTGTTAGATCCTCTCTGACTAACATGCCCTAAAGTTGTGACAATAAGCTACACATTTAACAACACACTGTAATGCAAGTTTAAGCTGTTATTGTCATGACATACGTTATTTTTTTAACAAATATAATAACGTTTCTAATCTAGTTCAGTTTATTTATATAGCTCCAATTTGCAACAAAAGCCATGTCAGGGCACTTTACAATTAAGGTTTAAGACCTCACAGAATAGAGAATAGAACTATATGGAATTAGGAAGAAAGAAAGAAATGAACAACAGGCCACAAAACAAGAACAAGAAGCAGCACACAATTGCTGGGCAGGTTGGATGGGCTAGCGTCTGCACACTGGGATCATACAGCTCAGAGAGAGAGATGCAATGGTGGCATATGAATGAACGGAGAGGAGCTCAGTGTGTAGAGGGAGGTCCCCCAGCAGTCTATAGCAGCATAACTAAGAGATGGTTCAGAGTCACCTGAACCAGCTTTGACTATAAGCTTTATCAAAGAGCAAAATTTTAAGCCTAGTCTTTAAGGTAGACTAGTCTTGTCTGCTTCCTGAACTGGGAGCTGGTTCCACAGGAGAGGAGCTTGATAGCTAAAGGCTCTGCCTCCCATTGTACATTTGGAAACTCTGGGAACCATAAGTAGACCTAAGTCTTCTGCTGGTATGATATGGTACTATAAGGTCTTTAAGATATAAAGGAGCTTGTTAAGTTCTTCACATGTGAGGAGAACGACTTAAATTCTATTCTAATGAAGACATGTTGTATTCTGTAACAGCTGTGGTAATTATCACTTCTGTGTTTCTACAAAAGCTGCCCACAGAAGGGAGTTGTAGATGTTGATAAATAAATTACTGAAAATGTAAATCTGCTTAGAACTACATTAGTGTGTTATAAGCATTTATTTAATTGTATGTACTACTTATTGATGCTGAATAAGTTGATGTAGAGTATCACTTTGATTTAAAGAGTTGTAGTCACAAAGCTAAGATGAAATAACCCCACTGAAATCAAGTTATTTATATAATAATTGGTTAAATGACCCTTTAAAGACTGTTTAATCAGAACTACAATCAATTATGGATTAATTAAATGTGTTGTCTCCTTCAAGTGTAGCTTCAGCCAGGACTTACAGCTTCCAGAATGTTGTTCAGACTGATATTCGTACACTGGTAATAACTATAGGTTTTCTGCTCGGTGTTGTTGTCAGGTTCTCCTTAAGCAACGGAGCCACAGAGACACTTAGAGCAATGGAGAATATTGACACTGGTGCTGTTTCTGGTTGTAAGTATAATTCTGTTATATTGGTACATGTAATCTATGTAGTATTTGTGTATTATAGTGTGTAAAAAGGTAATTGTAGAGACGTTTCACTCCCAATTCTCATTCATCCATTTTGAAAAAGATTCTGATTATAAAACATTTGAAAATGATAGCCCAAAATGTAGTAGCTTATAAGTTTAGTTAACATACGCTTAGCTAAATTAACTCAGTTTGCTACTTAGCGCAATATATCAGGTTTTCTGCACTCTTTTAAAAATTATTTCAGCTATCAAAATCTAATGGTTGAAACTGATTTTTTTACCTTTATTTATTAAATTTCTCTGATCACATTTCCACAGTTCCATGCATTCACATTTTGGACTACTAGTAACTAAAAACAGTTGGTTGCATTGAATTTTAATTGGCCTGAAATATTGGAGTGAGGAGGAATGTGTAAAATAATGAAGCAGTCTTCAAACAATGTTTGATGATGTTTGCATAAAGACAGGGCTTTTAGACCACAACAGTGTGATCAATGAACATGGCAGAGATGACCAAAATCTACAGTACGACTTCAAAACAAAACTTAAACCAACATTAGTCATTTTAATCCTGTTACTGAGTTAAATAATATAAAAGCTTAATTATGACACAGAGACTTTAAATGCTACTGGCTACGTAGTATACAATGCAAAGTAATAAACTGACTCCACCATGACAGCAAGTCCATATTATACAAAATCAGCTTATTTCAATTTGCCTAGTGGGTTCAGAAGCATATATGAAATATCTGAAAAGACTTATGTGACACATTCTATTCTTTGTTCAAGCAAAATTCATAAGTGTTTCCTGTGACTTTATGACCACTGGCCACTAATCATCTCTGTTAATGTAATGCAAAGACTTTATAGAAACTTCTCCAGGTTCTGTTTGCACAAATATCTACATCCAAACAGACCTCATCTCTCAAATACAGAGAAACTTTACAAGCTAGCTGTTAATTAAGCCGTATTAAGCCGATCACACAGTACCTGCACTAATGGCTTAACATTTTATCATGTAACATTAAAAATGTGATATATAAATGTGTATGAGTTTGTGTATAATAAAACATGCAATTTTATGAAAAAAGCAGGTGAGAATATGAGAGTGATTTGTGACTGATGTGTATAAGAAATTACAATTATTTATTCTGCAATATGTGTATAAATATTCAGTGATGGTACCTGATGTCAGTGAAGATTCTGTGGATATCTACGATGGCCTGGATGTTGGTTTTAGCACCGATGCAGGTAAAAGTTACAACATAATATTAAGACATAGTCAGAGACAGAGATAGACTGAGGCTTTCTAATCATGGTTTATTATATTTCTCCTCTTATTACAGAAAAGTCACCTCCAGATGCTTCTCAAGTGAAAGAGTCAATGGATCTGTATGAAGAAATTGTCACAGAGGAACAGCGCAACAGAGAGTCGTCCTATGCTGACGTGAGTTCCCATTTACTTCTTGCTTTTTTCTCTCAGTTGACTTCTTATACAACCCTATGTCTAACATACTGAGGATGAGGCTGACATATAGTGTGTTTGCTCTCGTTTGCATTAGTCAGCTTGACAATGGCTTGGTGGCCTTTCCCACTAAAACCACCAGATGGTGTTAATGTTGTGGTTGATCGGTGTAGACAAAGACAAGATTGGTGTTGTTCCAGTGCCTACCATGAATGTAATTGGCTGTCTCTGTGCCATGGTGTCACATTGTGACACATTGTGTGGTGTCAAAAGAAGAAAGTTCAGCCTGTTTGTCAGATGTGCACTTGTTGGCATAATACACAAGATTTATGTGTGCAAACAGTATAAAAGAATCTTACACTGCTCCAGTGGATCGTTTGCTAGAATAATTTTGCTCTGATGAAATGCAGGGCAGGTGGTCTTCACCATTTCAAATACTTTTTTGTGTGTTTGCAGTTGAAATCCAGATTCCAGGCAGCCCAAAACCAAATTAAAGAGTTGCACAAAAGACTGGAAGACATGGAGATTCAGGTTTGTTTTATTCTCATTACATTTTGCTGTTGAAAGGAGCTGCTGTGGCTCAGTTTGTATAGTGGTCGCCCGTTAACTCCGTAGTCATATGTGAAAGGGTCCCTGAGCAAGCGACCCTTATTCAATGGGCCAAAAGAAAAAAAAGAGGGCAATAAAAGATGATTTCTGCTCCATCTGAGGGAAATTTATTTAAATAAATTATCCTTTACCAGTCGTCTTTGATTTTAGCTCAGGTAAGTTATCGGTAAGTTTTCGTTTTCTTGTGTTTGTATACTTAAATTTACTGTTTCTTACTTCAGGTGCCTCAATTTTATTTTACTTTAGAAAAGTACCACATATGATTCAACTGTTCCTGTTATGAGCACATGTGGAAACATGGGTATTATATATGGCATCAGAGTTCAACTTTTTCTTCTCTGACCTTCTCCCTGTGTGTGTGTTGTGTTGTGTCCCCCCCCCATAGAACACAAGGTTAAACGCTGAAAACTGTAGCCTAAAGAAGAACATCTCAGCACTTTTCCGAACAGCTCGACAGGAAGTGGCACGCAAGGATGCTGAGATTCAGAGGTTGAATCAATGGTATGTTTTCATATCAAAAAATGACCTGGCGAATCTGCAACTCTGTTTTCTGTTTTACATTATATTTTAGGGTTGTAGATGAGTTTTATTATAAAATTACCCATAGGGAGTAAATCTGACAGTTTCAAGTAATG
>OMLM01007527.1:0-30652 GCA_900302695.1 Helostoma temminkii
AAACCTATCATTACAGTAAAACAGTGTCAGTAAACTATGTAATCTTAACTGTTTTTTAGAGGGCCCACCTATAAAGTATGAGAGTTATTACAGAGAAGCAGTAAAACTGAGGTGTGCAGCTACAGACTGGAGCAGCAGAAGCACCGTTACTGTAAAAGCATCTCTGAAAGCTTTACAGCGTCTATGTCCAGCTTGCATTAAAATTAAATGGGTAAACTAACTTCACATAATGACAGTACTGTCACTTGGTGCTCATATATTTGCTATGACTACCCAATACGCCTCCGATCTTCATCATAACATAAAACAGTTATTGGTCTTAAAATATTATGCGCTGGCCAGGGTCAGTATATTATATCCAGTTTTAATAAGACTCCCTTTAACAAAAACACAGCAAACACTGCCACCTTCTGGATTCAGAGGATGATGTACCTTAAAAATGTCAATGAGGTTTAACATTTGCTTTTGTAAGGAGAAAAGTATATTGTTTGTAAATTTCAAACATACTTTAAAAAGTCAATTTGTTCAGTTTAATGGTTTAAAAAAAATACAAAACAAAAAGAAGCTTCTTTTTGCCTTTTTGATGATTTGATCTTTGTCTCTTCCCACAGTTTTACGCTGTGTATGCATTTCAAGCTCGCTGTGACCAGGAGCTGACCTTGCAGGAGCACCAACATGTACGCATCCTCCAGTTCTGTGACCTGGGAGGCAATAAAGAGTGGTGGTTAGCCGAAGCGAATGGACAAAGGGGATACGTCCCTGCTAACTACCTTGGCAGAATGTCCTATGCATAAAGAGCAGGACAAACGCCAAACCTGAAACCAACCTGTGGCATTTGAAACAAATCTGCCTCTAAAATGTTACATTTCTTCGCAAATGTCACCATGTATGACTAGATGTTGTCGTTGTTTTTCTCATACCAAAAGTGTTTATGCTGAATTTGTCTTTATAATAAGAGCTCAACAACAAGATTTGACCAATAATCTGTGATGAATATAGATACTGGAAAAAACACAGGGCACTGTGCTGAGCACTTTTTGTACATCAGTGTTGTTTATATTGATAATGAAGGGATTTATTGATGAAGTAAAATCTATATGTGAACTGATTTATAAATGAAGTAGAAATAATTTATATGTGAAGTATGTATTTTATGTGAAATGAAGAAATCTATAATGTCATTTATATTTGAAAAATCATGTCATGAATAAACTATGATAACTACTGTGATCCATTCTCCATTTGTCTTGCAGCAGGTAATGATTCTCGTTCAAGGACACCAAATGCTACAAACTCATTGCTACTGCCAGTTTTAAGAAGAGAATATTTAATGTTTGTTGATAAAAAGTGACAGTCACTTTTCAATGGTTAGACTGATTAGGACAGAATGAGGCACAGAGTCCAGCAGCATTTACACAAAGTAAGATTCAAGTATTTGATCACATGGTGTTACTCCATATACAGATGCTCTTGTAACACGGGGTAATTGTCCTAATTTCACACAGTTTAAGCGTTTATTTTCTACTCCATCAGACCTACTTCCCCTCATAGTTCCTACTTCTGCTCATTTCTTTAGTTTCTTCTGCGCCGCTTTCTTCTTCACCAGTTGTAACCGTTTCATGGCATTAAGCTGGGACTCTTGAGATGTTGGTGCTTTGTCTCCAGGTGCAACCTTCGATCCATTTCCGTTGTTCCCGTTCCCTCCTCCATTATTGCCTCCATTCCCTCCCGCACTTGCCTGGGAGCCACTCGGGGAGCCGGCCCCTGATGCAGCAGAACCTTTCCCTTGGTTTTCACCGCTTGATGAGCGGTTCAGCGGCTGCTTACCTATAGTCGGTGGTGCAGGGGGTTTCAGGGGTACCTGGCTGGAGCCATTTCCGTTGCCACCCCCGGGTACTTTTGCACTCCCGAGTCCTGACTTGGTTCCAGCTAGGCCAGACAGCCCGACGGGCTTCTGGCCAGAGGAAGTTGTCAACGTCTTGTTGCTCCCACTAGGGCCTGAGGAACCCAGTTTTGAGCTGGCAGGAAGAGAAGGACTCGTCTTAGCGCCAAATGCTGCCCAGCCTGTAAGACCACTGCCTGAAGAGGAGGAGTTGCTGCTGGTGGGATTGGCTGATGTTGTGGATGCCTGCATAAAATGAAACAGTAGTTAGTTGAGATAATTTTGCACTTCACAGAGTTTTGGTATTGACACATTGCTATTTGTAGAGTTAACCACAAACAAATTAATTTTAAGTGTTTGTTAAAGTAATTTACTTGATAAAGTATATTTACAATTGTCTGATAAAGTTTGTAATTTTTACTACTACTACCACCACCACTACTTTTACTACTGTGATTTCTGCAAGGTTGAGGTTTCGTTCTGGGGGTAAATCTGACATTTCCACCTCTAGTTGGAGAGTAATTACTCCTTAGCTTACATATCATGCAAACATATTGTCAGATCACTGTGTAGTAGAGTGAATCTATATTTATCATGATGTGTCAATCAGAAAAGCTACCTGCAGGCTAAACAATGCCTCAAGTTGCTTATTTGAGCAACACTTGCTCTGAAAACTAACAAAACTCTCACTCCCAGTGTGGCTGGTATTAACATAATCAATTATCATTACAAAGAAACGTGTTAAAATAACTTTACGGTGAACTCCAATAAGTTAAAGTTCTCTGAAAAGTCCTCCCCTCTGGGAAAGGATACAGAACTAGAACACTGTCTGAGTAGGGTATGTCAGTGGTCTAATCCACAACAACAAATGTATATTTTCAGCTCATTGTCTAGGGGGATTTCTATAGTCTGCATTTTAGAGGTGTTTTGCACTTTGGCAGATTTGACCTCGCTTGCTTTGCTTACATTAACAACAGTAGCTTTTGCTTGATTTGAGAATGACACCAGAGCGCACATATAAGATAAACAGCCAATGGCTATCCAACATTTTGGTAAAATACTTCTTATTTATTCACAACCATGTACTCATGATTGGCATATATATAGCATTTTGCATACTTCTGCTTATACACTATGACAGCCATGATAAGTTAGCAGGGTGAAGATGAAGAAATCGGGGCTTTGAGTCCATTGTGTAGCTATGAAAGAATTACTAGTTTACTGCAATACAATGGTTAAAAAAAACACCAAAGTGAAATACTCCTCTGCCCATAATAATCCCAAATTTGTATTTAAGACTGTTGATTAGCTGGTAAATCTGAAAGTTGAAAGTGATGCTGATTGTGAACAGTTTTTAGCTTTTTTTAATGACAAAATAGCATCAATCAGAGCTTCTGTAGCACCTTACATTCTAATGTTCACTAACATTTTGGAGGAACTGGCACAGAGACTACCCTCCTTAAAGAGACTAATGACTTTCTACTTGCTTCTGATGCTTTAATGTGCTCAGTTTATGTCCTTCTAGACCTCAGTGATGCCTGTGATACAGTGGACCACAACACTTTACTGGACAGGCTAAGGCACTGGGCTGGAATAACAGGTTCTGCATTAAAATGGTTCTCCTCCTATCTGTCAAGTGGAATGTTCTGTGTTTCCATCAGTATCATAACATCATCCTTTTCCCCTGTAAAATATGGTGTCCCAAAAGAGTCAATCACGGGCTAATTTTATTATCTTTGTGCATGTCTCCCCTTGGTCATATTGTTTGTAAACATGGCGTTTCTTTTCACTGCTATGCTGATGACACAGAGCTGTACTGTACCTGCCCATTCGAGTCTCAGACTGTGGCAAACTGAATTCTCTACATGCTTGTCTGGGTGAAATCAAAGCTTGCATAGCTCAGGTTTTTGTACATGCCTTTATTTCCTTACACCTTGATCATTGTTATAATAGCATTTTTACTTGCCTTAATCAAAAATCCATCAATTTACTCCAGATTGTACAGAACTCAAAATGTAACCAGAACAAGAATGGCTAATCTTATTACACCTGTTTTAGCCTCTCACTATGTTTTAGATCTGATTTTAAAATTTTATAGCTGACTTTTAAAGCCCTGCATGGTCTCTCCCAAAGCTACCTATCCAGTGTTTCCCTTACCATTATATAGAACTGCATGGTCACACATTTAAAATTCTCCTCTGCTCTCTGTATTGTGTACGGTTTGCGTTGTGCCCTGATGTGCGCACACACACACACTCACACTCACACACACACACACAGGTGAGCACACGCTGACCAGTGGATAATGAACAAGTGTCGGAAATTATGTCGTTGTCTGTCTGACCCCTGACATTTGTTTATTTATTGTTGTTCTCCTATTTGAATTACTGTTTTATGCTCTTGTGAAGCACTTTGTAACGCAAGTTTAGAAAGGTGCTCTATAAATAAAGCACATTATTATTATTATTATTATTATTATTATTATTATTATTATTAACACATACCTTCTGTTCAGTTCTTTTGAAGGCTTGGAAAGTGCTGGCTGTGTCAGGTTTGGATTTAAACTCTGCCTTTTTCACTAGAGTGTCTTTTACAACAGGCACTGATGATGCAGAAGCAGGAGAAGGTTTCTGTGGAGGTTTCTGGGCCTAGCAGACAAAAAAAAAGGGTTACTTTTAGACAGACAAAACCAGACCAGGTCCTATTAGCATAACCATGAACTCATCAGTCACCTGGTGACATGCTGTAATAAAGCTGATACTGAAACATCATTTATCTTTCTTACCATACGTTTCATTTGCCTGGTGCAGCGGGCACAATACCAGACAAGTCGTGGGTCATTAACTTCTTTGTCTGTCACCTGGGGCTTGTGGCAGTCCTGATGGTAGAGATTATGGCACTCCTGGCATTCAACCAACTGGTTTCCCATGGTGACTGTCATTTGTCTTAAGTAATTAAAACACAACATGAAAAGGAAAGGGCATATCAGTCAACAAATTGAACTTTTCTTTAAGATGGATCAGAATAAATATTAATAACTGGACAGGAATATGCGTTTTACATAAGAATTACATGCTACATGTACCTGCAAACCACACAGGCCAGACCCATTTCCATGGCAAAATCATCAGCATTAGTCTCATCATAGTCATTTATGTTTGGCAGGAGGTCTTTGCTTGTTTGGACAGTAATTGGAGAAGAACGATTCTCTTGTTTCTCCAAACGAGCCTTTTTTGGAGGGTCCACATCAGGCAAATCAACCCTAACCTGCAAGACAAACAGAGGTGACCTAAACTGTCTCACAATATAGTGTTATATGACTAAAAGAATCACAACAAATTCAAAAAATTTAAGTATTTTTCATTCAGTGGTTATGACTGTGTGACCCAATTTATGCTGTACTATTTCATAAAAGATGAAAACATAATAACAAATCAAAGAAATGCAAAGCAGTGATCAGTGTAGCTGCTAAGCCACTGATGTTTCTGTGAGGTTTTGGATTTATTTTCCTCCAAAACATTTATCCTCTACCTTCTCTGATGGTCTCTTCTCTCCCTCTTTCTTGCTCTTCTCTGAGCTGGATTTACTACTGCCACTGCTGCTGCTGGAGGATGAGGAGCTTGAGGAGGACTTGGAGTCCTGTTTACTTAAGCTCAGTTTTGACACAGACCCCTTGGATACTTCTATATCCTGAAAAGATGCAATAATAATACATAAAGCTTAGCATTTTGTTGTATAAATTACATACCAGTGAAGCTGAAAGAGAAATGAAAAACAATGAGGTGCAGCATGAAGATTGTGTAAACATAAATGTCATAAACTTACTTTTTGTGATGATCGGTAACAGGAATCACTTCCTCTTGCAAGGGACTCATCTAGCAGAGCTTTGAGTTTGTCAGCCGAGTCTTTACTCTTGGAGTGTAAATAACTCAGTCCCTTTAAGAAGATGGGATCCAACTCCAGACTGACAGGTCCAGCCATGGCTAACACTGAATAATCATAAAACAGAGTATTTGTTTTCTGCTATAACTTTGCCAAATGCTACTGCTGTGCTTTCTCTAAGTTTGGTTAAATAAGTTACAGATTTTACCAATAATAGGTATTACGGTGTTAACCATATACTCTTCAAAGTCCTCACTACAAGAGCTCTCTACATGCTGTACTTTTGATACAGTCAATCCAACCCTGTAACATAGTATATATTAAAGTTTTCTTGCATCTTCTGTGTTCTGGATGAAACCACATGTTTAATGTAACTGTTTCAGGTGTACTCTCACATCAGTGTATCGAATAAGGCTCTTAACATTATTTAAGGTAGCATATTTCCCCTGTGAAACATTTAAAAGGACATAAATTATTAGTGGTATACGTTTCTGTTTCTATTCAATAAATGTTGGCCTGCGTTTACAGTTCGCATATTATGGGTTTTATATTTCATAAACAATAATAATTACACAATGGCATAATAAAGAACAGAGTGACAGAAAACCGAGCAGCAACGATAGGACTGTAGGCCCACCCTACTGTTACAGCAGATTGTTCATTTAGACTTGTGTAAATATTTTGTTATTAACTGACGTTATAAGCTGTGTTAATAGTCTATGTTCACAATAACGTTCCCTGTAATTAAGCTTTTTGAATTTTACTTTTTTCCCCTAAATATGATACCTTGCGGTACCTGAGTGAAGTCCCACAGGTCTTTTTTTTCTGATTGTCTGTGTTGAATATACAGAGAAAGTGACATTAACACTGGGTTTACTTTGTTAACATAACGTTTGTTGGCCGGATGACACACACAGAACATTGGCGGCTACGTGGCTAAATGCACATTTCTATAGGCCATTAGTTACTAAACCAAGTTCACGTATTGATACTTTCAGTCTAGTTACATTACCTCAAACACTGCTTCTGGTAAAACCCTGTCCCTTAAACCGGTATTTTCGTTTTAGGTGTGCAGCTGACCGTTGATCGACACTTCCTACAAAAGAAACAACCGGGGAAGACGCTTTTTCCATCTGTGCAACCATTAAATATGTCCGGAATCTACATAAGCGGAACCTTTTTTAACTTTAGATAATGGTTTTATTCAAGGACATTCAAAGTTTAAGTGATATTTTAACAATATTTACCAGTTTAACTTTATTTTGTGTACTTGATGTATCGTTTTGTAACGTATATTAACATTAATGTTCAGAGGTGGGATTTGACAGCAGACAAATGATGGCGCTGTGGAGCAGGGAAGGAAGAAGCAGAAATGGCATACGATATGCTCTGGAAAGAAGGTTTATTAATGAGATTACATAAACATACATAGGAATCAAAGGGACAATGTATAACTAGAGAAAAAACGTATTAACCGATAGAGAGATCTCAGTAGGAACAGGGAATAACATTAGTGGCAATTATCCACTAGAGAATGGAACACCCCAAGGAAGTAAAATAAGTCCAGTACTATTTTCAGTAATGATATATTAAGAATTTAGCAATACAGAAATATTTTTTGGGGTTGGTTTATTTGCTAATGATGGGGTTATGTGGAAAATGGATAGAAATATGGAATTTATAAGAAGAAGAAAAATGTAAATAACATCAAGTATTCAGGAATCTGATAAACAAAACTCACTTGTTAAGTACGATGTTAAAACTGTGTCGGGAAAAAAAGGAAAGCTTAAGAGAAAAAGAAAATATCATTACATGTTTGGTGACAAAGTCCAACTGTGCCATTCTTTATTATCCCTCCACGGATGTTGGAGGAAGTCAGGGCTGATATGACCCTATTAGAAAAGAGAAAAGAAAACTATAATGACAAAGATGAAGTAAATAAATATATAGAGGGGAATAATCCTGAATATAAAAGTATTTACAGATGCACCTAAAACAAAAAATTGAAAAGCAGGCATAGCATTTATTATTCCAGAGATATACACAGTTTCAGACAAGATAATGATAACTTATCAGTCTATACAGGTGAACTGTTAGTGATTTTAATTGCTCTGACTTGGGTAGAACAAGAACAATCACCAACTCAAACTGGGTCAAAAGCCAAGGAAAAGAGGTGCGTTTTCAGTTTTGATTTAAAAATAGACAATGAGTGCATTAGTTAATATCAAAAATATGCAATCTGACTTGAAAGTGCAATGAAGCAAATAAAGAAATAGCAACAGAAATAGGAGGGAGGAGGACATGATTTCCAGAATGAGGCTTGGCCACACAGGACTGAACAGTACAATGAAAACAATGACATGTGACTGGCACCTGTGACTACTGTGAAGGTCAGAAACTGTAAAAGATGTGTTTATCCCACACACAGAGAGGAGAGAGAAAGACTTAAGAATTGTCTTAAAACAAATAAAATAGCATTTGATACAAAGTACTGGGCTCTCTAAAATTATTTAGTGGGGCTCAGTACTAGGTGGCCATGCTGATCTCACTCTACACCTGAAGGTGGCGGTAATGCACCTAAGAGTTGTTTTCCTACCGCCAATAAACCACAGAAGAAGAAGAAGCGCTAGCATGTCTGTAACATGTCAACGTGGTTTCACTGAAGCAGCCTGAGTACTTCACCGCATTTTAATAGCTGTCGTGAGTATCTGTTAATGTCACTGAATGCATCTGGTCCAAAATCATATTTTATCTTTAACTTTCTTTAAATGGCACAAACAAAGCGAGTGTAATGGCGTTTTGACCTTCTTATGTTTTTAATTCCAGTGTTCATTTGATTTACAATGAAGCACACGGCCGAAACGCAGCAGCATCCTTCCCTCTATTTACAAGTTTGTTCCCAAAATGAGGAGCCACATCTTCCGCTCCACACCTCCATCGCCCTGTTTCTCCTGTCCTACTGTAAGTGCAAGTCTTTCAAAGTTGTTCTGGTCTCTACAAACCCTGCCAGCATCCAGTCGCTGAAGAGTCGGATACCAGAGTGTTTGGATGTGTCTGAGACTCAGGCTGAGTTTCTGCCCCAGCTGGTGAGGGGCTGCCGGCTGCCTGCTGTTCTAGATGAGACTGGGCGTCTGTGCAGGGCAGGACTGGCAGTGGTCCTGAGACATATCATCAGTAAGACCTTAGAGGCTGACCCTTCAAGAAGTGATGTGCTAGCACTGCTGGGCTTCAAGAAGACCTGCCTGAAGGCCTGTGCGGAGGTTTGTGGAAAATAGGGATTACTAATGCTAATACTGACATTTAACAGAAGCCATGGCTGACTGATGCTGCAGCTTCACCCGCAGGGTACAAGAGAATGTAGCTTTAAATGACTAAAGACATGTAGTGTCATGAACAACCTCATTATGTGATTCACAGCTTGTATTAAAGCCAGTTCTGATTCCTTATTTATGCATCTTTTTCAATGCCAGGTGTGGTACTCTGTTCTAATCTTGTGTATATAGTGGCATAATGATAATATGTTGGTGTCAGTGAGTGAAAGAAATTCAGTAATAGTTTATAAGCTTCATAATTTCATAAGAAAAAAGTGATACATGTAATATACAATACATGTAAATTGTTATTTAGGTTTTGAAGAGGATAATCTAATTTGGCTCTAATCATGAAGTGTCCACACATGTTGAGAAGTTGCTTTTCAGTATTAATTAGAAAATAATATTTTATATTACAACTGTGTTAAAGCATTTTACATTTGCAATCTACAACAGGATATAAAAGAACATGTACAAAATGTCAGATTACAGTCTCACCATTTTGTTCTGATTGTTTCAGAAAGTTGGTACCAGAGTGCATAGTCCTTCACTAGTAATTTCTCACATATGGAGCTTCAGTATAAAGTGGGTGTGTGGGTTTAGGTAGCTCTCTATACTTCAATACTTGGCTGATGAAATCCCATATCCTGGGTGCTTACACTCTTCATATTTCACACAATCTCTCAAGATTTCAGTCCAAATTAGATTTTTGCTTTACTGCAATGACCACATGGCATTACTATGGTTATACAGCATCTTACCTGGGCTTTGGGTAAAACGTGGTCATGTTGTTAGAAATATTATTTATCTAGATGTCCATCAGTAAAAAATCACACAGCAAATTGATCAGTGATGTGTTCCGAATTAGAGCTTTATTTACCTTTAATCTTTTAAATCTGTTATCTGTTTTTTCATCTTCTTCCCTCGCTCAGGTGAGCAAGTGGACCAGGCTGTGTGAAATTGGCATTCCCTCTGCCGTTGAAGAACACCTGCAAAATCCCACAAATCAGTATCAGCAGCCGCCTCTTGCCATCCTCACCCTAGAGCAAAGGCTAGCAGAACCTGTCAAAGTCCACAATGATGACAAAATACGAAGGCAGAAACTACAAGAGCAGAGACGGAATGAAAATAATGAGTCTGCTGGAGGCCGGGGGGACACGGATCCTGACTCTAAATCTGCACAGTCCTCTCATGTTTATGATGGACTTGAGCTCAGAACTGCTTTGGCCAAGCTGTCTGTGGAGCCAGTTCCAGCTTTAACCACTAGAGAGAACTCTGCGATCAGGAAAGTGAAGACCACAGACCTGCCTTCGCTGGAGCATGTATTTGCTGAAGGACTGTACTTCACTCTAACTGACGTGGTGCTGCTGCCATGCATCCATAAGTACCTGGTAAGGGCCTTGGAGCTTATTCTTTATATTTGAGAGTATTGTCAAGAATGAAGCCTTGTTGCTAAAGTCCCTGCTCTTATTGCTGCGTTACTGCCTAAGTTAGATCCATCAGTGTGTGTAAATGCTCACTTTATTTTAACAACAACACTTATGTGAATGTATGGCTTATGAGAAAACGGACCCCTGGTCAGAAATAGGTAAAATACTCACTACCCTCCTGTAATGTTTTTTCTCTTTTTGGTTACTTTTTGTCTTTCTGGTATAGTTTTGCATCTCTTTGTGGCCATTCTGCATCTTTTAAAGAAGCTGCATTACTTTTTAACAAGGAATATTGACACTCACTTCAGACAGCGGGTGTGGCTCAGGGACGATTCAGTAATTCTTCTGTTCTTTGGCATGTTCTTTGCAAAATTTACTGTAAAAAGTGCCCATTATTGTGCCATGGCTCATGAGCAATCAAGTGTTGCTTTTACTTACAACATAAATAGTAGCCCACATAACCCAGGTCTGATGCCATCAAATATGTGGTGCCATACTGGAAAAAAAGAATCATTATTACGGTACACATGTTTTTTGACTTTTTAATACACTTATTATGACGACTTGTCAAATTATGCATGGCTTATGGTTTTGACGCTCCACTCAGGGTGAGCAGACAGCACTCCCAGCTCTTTTCACATCCATCTAGGCAGAAACTTGAGTCACAAGACTCACTGCATTAGTCTTGGCATAGATTTTGCTCTCAAAGGTGGTCTAGAGCCACCTGGCACAGAGTGATAACAGTATTTGGTAGGGTTTCTATTCAAATGCAGCAGGTTGAAATGCATTTTAGTTATTTTGGTTTGGGAACATGTTACTGTCTGCAACAGATGAGGAGGATGGTTATGTTTACCTTAAAACTCTTAGCTTCAAAAATGCCTCTACAGGACTTAAAAAGCTCACAAGCAGCGTCTGAATATTCATTATACATAATGATTGCATATTTTACCAGTAAAGTAGGTAGCAATTAAAATTAAATTAAAGGAACCGCAGGGACCAGAGAGTGCCATGGCTGTTTAGTTCAATAGTGTATTGTTATTGATCAGGAATGCTGCAGTGTCAGGAGCTGGAATGAGTCTTAACCTCCATTTCACCCTTCAGCTGTCTCCCAGCTATTCCTCGACTGTGGGAATGAACTGAAGTTCTCACAATGAGGCTTTTAGTAGTCAGCTGTGCTCCAGTGGTTTCCAGTTTCACACTCAACCTAGCATGTCTCCTCTTAACGGCCATCGCTGTCCACGACACATGCAGCCACGCTGGATCCTTTCCACGCCGCCCACTTGTCATACTGCAGAGTGCTCGTTCTCCCTTTCTTTCTGTGTTCCTCAGTTTAGCTTTTGTCTTCCACACACAGTCACACACAGTGACACTGCTTCTCTGATCATGTCCCTGTTTGTGTTTTTACTCTCTCCACCTGCCAGTGCTGTTTTGATGTTTTTCCTTCTGCCCTCTTGTGTGTGTCTGTCAACTTTTGTGGTGTGGGAATTCTGGTGGAACCAGACATCTCGCTCCACTGGAGATTACCCGTCAGATGAGTCACTTAATCAATATCTTGCATTTTTTTCCTTCTGTGTTTTGCTCCTCTTTTTGTCTTTGATAGTGTTCCCTCCAAGCTCACGCTGTGAGGACTCTACATCAGCTCCCCCACCTGCTGCGATGGTACAGCCATGTCCAGGCGGTACCTGGGGTCCTTCAGGCAGCCAAATCCTGTGGGTTTACACTTACTGTCCCCCAGGTTCCTGTATCTGGCCTTTCAGAACCCTTGGCAGAGGACAACCCAGCTAGTCTATTGGAACAAGAAGAAAACCAAGAGACAATGACACAGCTTCCCTTTGTTGGTGGCCCCAGACCCACGATGACAAAACTTAAAGTAAATTATTACTTTTCTTTGCCTATTTCTCTCATGTTTTGCCTCCATGCACTTTCAAAACATATTTGTTTTAACACACACATATACATACTGCTCAGTTAAAGAGCTTTCTCTCAGTGTGCCTTTATAGTGCAGATAGAAGGTTTAGAGACTACAACTGGTTGTTAACCATTATCCCTGTAATTTGATGCACATATTTTCAGCTCATTGTGTTTTCAAGAGTCTAGCTCAAAGTTAATGTTTGGGCTTCTAGCAGACTGTCTTAATTGTTGATTGTTAAGCTTTTTGCCAGGGCTTTAATAGTAATGTTAAGTGCTTTCAGTTAATTTTAAGTGAGGTGTTTAAGGATTTAAGCGTGTTTGTCTGTACAGTATGTACATCTGTTTCACAGATGATGTTTGTATCACAGGATCAGTCCAGACAAACAAAATGTGACTTATTAAAAAAAAAAAAAGACTCGATAACAGTAACAGTATTCTTATCGTATCCTGTTGTGACTTGTAAAAATGCAAACAATGCACATTCATCTTTTATTCATTTCAAATGCAGTAATATCTAAATCCAGTCCTAAACAAAACAAGCTTTTGTAGTCAGCCTAAGTAGTTCATAGTAATGGCCAATAGTCTTAGTGTGAAGAGACAAGACAGCACACAAAAGTAGCATAGATTGTCTTAAAATGCATTTCCCTCAGGATGCATTGACAGGACACACTTAAGTCACATCCGTAACTTAGCTCCATAGCGTAGCAAAAATTCCCCCTGCAACATTTTTTAGACTTGCTTTTCCGGGAGATAAGCAGGCCCAGCTGTTTAAAGGGAGACTGTCTCGTCAACCCTGACTAACCTCTCACTGCTGAGCCTTCAGACTGTTCTCTTGGCCTTGTGGCTCTGCTCTCTCAGCAGAGACATTTCAGTGATTTCCTGCTGCCTAAGTGTCTAATAACAATTTTATATCAAGCAACGGAAAAAGGAGGAATAGAAGAAGGTAGTGAAAGAGGGTGTGAAGGCGGTTTGGATAAAAACTGAGTGAGCTGGGTGGTCAGAATGGGATGTGCCTTAAGCTTGCCATGTTGCCGGATGAAATTTAGTCAGGCACAGATGTACACAAATGACAGTTTTCATGGCAGTTTGAAATCAGACATTAAAACTGGGAAGAATGTGTACACACACAGACACACACACAATGGCCGTCATTCTCTGTTTGCCTAGAGGGATTACAAGGATGGCTGCGTGTCGCCACCATGGTGTCTGCAGTGCAGCTGTTTACATGACTTGTCCAAGATGCCTGTGTGTGTGTGAGAGAGAGATAGAGATATGAGTGTGAGCATGCATACATCTTCGTACTGTGTGTATATCCAAAGGCAAGTACAGTACACAGAGACAGAGAGTTCTACCGTCTACCAACATGGTGACATATGATCACTCCTGCAGAGGCACCACGCTCATCTTGCTGCTATCCATAGTTTCAATGGCTCATAAACTCTGCCTCTTTCTAACTTCAGTTAATACACACTGATGCATGCCAGTCAAACTGCCTGTGCTGTGGGATGTGGACACACGGCCCATGAATCAAATATAAACAAACAGAGAGCCCCACCACCAAAATGAAACCAGTCTGCTGTTACTCCCTATTTCATAGTAAGGGCTTCAAAACCAGTTACTGATATTGGACAACTTAATGCCACAGTACAACATGGCTCAATGCTGACATTAGTGAATTAACATACTCAATCAAAATTCAGAAAACTCTTTTGTTAAAAGAACAAAAAAGCTGTTAAATCCAGCATATATGGATGTTACACAGTTACACTTTGTCCAGTTGAATGTGAATTTGACCATTTGGACCATAGACGCTTTCACTTATTGTCTTGCTTTAGTTTCTGTTTAGGCAATTTCTTTTTAACAGGTAGAGTCAGTGTTAATGCAGCTGGAAAATAATTGGAATTTCAGATAATTAGATAATCTATAACTAGAAATTCAGTTAAATCTGTAACAGTTATTTTGCAACTTTTTGGAGCCACATTGTGGATTTGTGGAATAGCTTAAAGCAGAATTAATGGTTAACTGTGTCTTTTGCATAAGTCCAGCTTTATTTCTGAAATACACTGTAGCTGGAAGTTTATTATGTGCATCTAACTAAAACTAATAAGAAGTCATCAATGTTGGAGGCAGTAGTGGAATCTGTATTCACTTGCATTCAACCAGTGACCACAAACTTTATGGTCCTGGTCCACTACCATATTAATGTTGCACTTGGATTGTATGTGCAACTGTATGAGCTACTGCATGAAAAATGTAATATTTTTATCAAAATGATACAGATGTAACTTGATAATCTTGAACTATAATATGATGTGCTCCAGATATTTACTGTGGAGCATCAATGAATATATCATATTTTCAGTGAAATATTGGCTATTGCATCTCATATTAGATACCTTGTGGAAAAAATGTGTGAAAGATATTTTTCATGCATCACATACCCTTAAATCTTCTTATTTGTTTGTGGCTATGCAAGCCCTGTTATCAGACAAGACATTCTTGTAAGGCAAACTGTAAGGCAGTTTGACAGACATTCACACATTAGATGGCCTGAAGAATTTTAAAAATTAATTAGTTTTAACAATGACTCTACACCTGCTTTGAAAGACTGTGCTGAAGTACATACTCTTTTTTTCTGACTCTCTTATCAGGGTGTGAAAACAAAAGCACCTTGTCTTTCCAATATTTGTATTTTTCTCCATTATTTTTTGAAGATTGGATGAAGCTGGGAATGAGCGGCGGTATGTACTTTACTTGTGCGACATCTGTTCTCTTGAGAGAGTAAGAAGTGCACTAGCAGTGGTTTTTCCTCAAGTATAGTTTCAGATCAGTGTGAGTAAGGTAACAAAGGGCTTGTACAAGAGCAGTTCTCTTTAAGTCACTTCATTAAGACCATTTGGACCACAAAACCTCAAGGCTGTCGAGTGGTTTCTATGGTAACGTGTGTATTTGTGTGTGCTTGTGTGTTCCTCTCCTAGGAAAACGGCATAGAAGCAGTCTTCACTCCTCATCCTTGCCCTGCCTGGACCCTCCCATGGGACAGCTTACCGGGAGCTATCAACCCTACCGAAGGTAAAGACAAATCTCTGCCTTATGGCTTTCTTCTTTGCCTCCTCCATTTTCCCTTTGCCCTTTTCTTTTGGCCTTTTTAAAAACCTTTGTCTTCATACTTCCTCCATATTCACTTTCTTCTCTTCGCATCTCATCATTTTTACATCCCCCATCTTTTTATCTTTGTGCCTCTACATCACTCCCTGCTCCTCTTTTCCTTCACCTCATTACTTGTTCAAAGTCAAAACAAATATTATTGATTCTGTGTATGGAGCAAGAGCATTGAATCTGCATAGATATTTGCATAAAAACCTCCTTGTAATACTGTGGCCTGATGATTTTCAGTGGCACCTTAGTTTACCCCCTAAAAAAATATTTCCCACTGACACGTTGCATCGCTCTGTAGTCAACCCCGGCTGGATGAATTTTCCCACGAGCACCCGTAATGTATTTCATGGTGTTTACTTGGATGTGTTATCCTCTTTACATTGTGTAGTGTGAAATAGCTCTGTGACAAAAACAGACTCGGCACAACAAAAACATGCACAAAAAAATAATGTGCAATGCTGAACTTGTGTTTATGCCTTAGTGGATACTGATTGCAGTGAAAGCAAGATCTAATAGCAGCACAGAACTTGTTGATTGGTGCCCCAGGTGGCACAGGTGAAGCAGAGAGAAGACATCTCTGTTTCTTTGTCTCCTTTTCTCTTGCCTGCATTATTAGTGTCTTGGTACTGATGCTAAGCTGTGTATATGTATGTTTTGGAGAAATTGTAATATCAATGCTATTGCAAGGAAAAGAATATATATTTATCAGTTTTCTCCATTATGAACTGATGATTTGAATGAAGTGAATATATCAAGATTTAGATGTAATGTATGTGGATTTTTTTTGACAACCTGATACATGTAAAGTTTCCCCTGCATTCAGCTGAATGTGTTATGCTGTGTATCTGTTGTATTAACTAGTGATGACACAGAAAAACAAATTTACAAAGGCAAAGGCTTTGAACATCCAACCTTCATCTATGTCACAATCACACAGAGTAGCTGCCTTTGAAATAGCAAAGTCATTAGCGTTACAACTGGCATCAGGCAAAAGTTCAGTCTAATAACTTATTTTCTCCATATATCAGAAAAACATGAGCAATTGAAACTAATAATAATAATTTCTCTCTTTTCTGGGTCATGTGTTTCTGTAGGCCTAGCTTCCACTGTATCACCATACTATTGTAGTGAAATAGGACTTTGAGTCTAAAAAACGAACATCAGAATAAGTTGATTTAAGGAATGATTAAAAAAAAAAGAACCCTAGATATAACTTGCAGCGAAGGATCAATTAATCTCTGTTGGTGTTTGCTCAGCTCTGAATGATCAGCTACAGTGCAACATTAAAACCACTGACTGGTGAATTGCATGACATTGATCATCTCATTACAAAGGGTCCTGTCAAGGAGTGGGATACATTAAGCACCAGTGAGCAATTGGTTCTGGAACTTGATGTGTTTGAAGCAGGAAAAGTGGACAAGCATCAGGATCTGTGTGACTTTGATAAGGCCCAAACTGTAATGCTATATAACAGGATCAGATCATTTTCTGGTGTTTTGAACAGTACGACCTTAATATAAAATTTAATCTGTGTTTTACGTGTCTTTGTGATACATAAACACAGACCAACAGACCAGCAGCTGCCAAGATGGTTCCCAGTTCTTGGGGAAAGAAAGTGGTTGAACAGGTTTCTTTGAACCATTAGTTTGCAGATCTTTTGCAGTGAAAATGGTACTGGATTAGTATAGTACTGGTTTCTACTACATGTATAAAGTTTGTGTTCCATTAATTCATTTCTGTGATACAATGGAATAATCTTTTTCTATCCCAGAATCCACAGATCAAACAGTAGTACTTTTGTTAATGTGGGTAGTGCATTTATTCTGAGAGTTGGAATCATACAGAGACTAAATTTTAGCCATCCCACTCTGTTGGCACTCTGCATGATAAACAGCACTATTGGTGTCTGCTTCTGCAGCATTAGGTTGGTAGGTAGGTAGCCCCTGCATTTTCACTTCTGTGTAATTAAAGAGGAGCAGAGACGAAAGGCAGCCAATTTGTCCTGAACCCCAGCGCGTGGGTTTGCACACACGCCTCCGTGTACAGTGCTACGGGGAAAATTGCTGCAATTTCCCCTTACATATGCATAAAAATATTTCCATACCTGCAAAACTAATACAACACGCACACAGGTCTTTGGAGGCTTTTTATTTATGTGTATTGGCTTATTTTTTGAATCTAAGTGTATATGCAGTTCAGTTTGTAAATATTTGGCCAACTCTGTAAAACAGTGACTATAAAGTTAAAGTGCTGACTTTCAGCTTTAATGTACATCCACAAGCCTTTACAGATTTTTGCTCTTTTGATCCATACACCATCGGGTAAAAATTGTTACATTAAAAGCCAGAGCTTTAACCTTGTAGTTCTCCAAAAATCTACTGTTCTTTTATGTATTGCCTCAATCCATTGACCTAACTAATTTACATTCAATGGTAACAAATCCTACACAGACACTCAGGTATGCACAATGTATGGAGGAACAAAGGGACCTCTGTGAACGGGAGGTCTTTGTGTAGAGGGTTGCTTTGCTAAATGTGGTGAGGGCTGTCCGCAGACAGCTAAACGCCAATGTGAATACAGGAGCCATTGTATAGAGCAGCCAGCATCTTGTCTCCAACACTTCACTTAATAGAGGAAGGAGGGTTGGTAGCGGAGAAAGCGGGCTAGAATGATGGACTGTGTGACAGTGGGAGATTGAGACAGGGGTGAGAAAGCATGAGAAGAGACAAGGGTTATCAAGAGAAAACTCAGGCAGGTGAAAAAGGGTGAACAAGACAATGAGGCATAAAAAAAGGAGGGCTGGTGAGGAAACTGTATAGTTGTCATCCTTGAGACATGCTGCTATTAGATCCTCTAGGGTTGTTTTGGTACAAGGAGATGAGATGAGTTCCCATGTCTTTGTCTTACGTTACAAGAGTATGAGAGAAGTTGGAACTGCTGGAGTGAAAACTGGCTCCATTTGTCTCTGTCTTCCTGCTTCGACTGCAACAGAGATGCGATTGAGATTTCACTCCACGGTTGTCTGGTGTGTTTTTTTGTTTTTTTTTCTTGATGGTTTTGTAGAATATGATGACGCCAAGAAAATTGATCAAAAATGTGTCGTACCTTCGGACTATTTTATTAAGTTGTTCACTGTTGTCGTAGTTGTAATGCATCCCAACATGGACTCTACTAGGCCCCATTGAGTGGGATACTTTGGCTTCTATTAAAGTATTCATAGTTTTCTTGTTTTTCCTGTACATAGCTTTAAAGGAATTTGAAGGAAAGTCAAAGCTCTGATCATCTGGGTTTGATGGGTTATTAATTTGGTTTCAATCCAAAAGGTAAATCCCACTGAGCTGTTATCAAAAAGGATTATTTGGGAAATCAAAACATTTTTATTCCACTCTTAACCTGGAATATTTTTGCTCTTTGCATGAGGCTGAACAAGCTGAAAACTGTACTGTACTGACACATCATCACACTGACTGCAGATATACAGTATATTGTCTTAAACTAGTGTCTTTGGGAAATATTTGAATCATTTAGTTGCTGAATGCCAAGCTAGTTGCTAACTCTGTGTGTGTGTTGTTACCCAAGCTGAGCAGTGCACAAAACTCTGTCATGTTTTTCAAAACAATGTTGATGTGAGTGACTCAAAACAGTGAAGTTGCTGTTAAATCAAACCGATGAGCTGAAACAAGCTAAGAGCTGAGGGGAAGTCAGGTGATAATTAAGTAGTTATGTAATCCTGTGTCTGTGACATTTCTCATCCAGGCAAAGTTATCATTATCTATCCTTTATAAGTGATTGATTACCAGTCAGATATCAATGTACATATGCAGATGCACATGATTGTTTTTATATTATGTAACGTCAGACTGTCTGTAGTGTTATCGTGCACATACATTGTTAATGCAGCCTCTAGCATGGTATCTGACTGTATAGTGTTAATCTGTGCAGTAATAGCTATGCATCAATATAGAAAGGCCATGTGGTGGTAAGTGTTTTCACTGCATCCTGAGGCAGCACAGTTTTTACAGCAGTGTTTTCAGCTGAGCTGGAACTTCGTCCTCTTTCACAGACATTCGCCTGCATCATCTTCTTTGTTATTGAAATCCCAGTGGACGTTGTCAGATATTGTCATAGCCCACATTTTTCAACTCTTTCCTGCACTTTGCATAGGTGTAATGAGTAGTTAAACATTTGTCACGCTTATCTTCCAGATAACTCTCAGATGTTTACCGAAATAGTTTGGGACTTTGGGAGAAGCTGCCTGTAAGATGCAACAAAGCTGGAATATCAATCCAATAAAACCTTTGTAATAATTTATTTACAGTGCTATGAAAAAAGTATTTGCCCCCTTCCTGATTTTTTTTCAATATTTATGGCACTTGATTGTGAATGATTTAGATGATCAAACTAATTTTAAAATTACACAACAATAACCCAAGTACAAACACAAATACAAAATACAGTTTTAAATGATAATTTCACTTGTTAAAGGAAGACAAGCTGTCTGAACCTGCCTGGCCTTATGTGATAAAGTAATTGACCCTAAACTGCTAGTACCACCCTTGGAATCAACAACTGCAATCAAGTGATAACTGGCAATGAGTCTTTCACATCACTGTGGAGGAATTTTGGTCCACTCTCACAAAATTGTGTGAATTCAGCCACATTGGAGTGTTTTTGATCACAAACGGCCTGTTTAAGGTCAGGCCACAGCATCTCAAATGGATTTATGTCTGCACCATGCAGAGGTCGACTTGCTGGTGTGTTTCGAATCATTGTCCTACTGCATGGCAGCCCCAGACACACAAACATTATTTTTGACTATTGATAAAATTTTCTTTTTGTTGAATGCTGTGTTAGTTGTACGCCAGATGTAATGGGACGCATACCTTCCAAAATTTTTTTGTCATCATTCCACAGAATATTTGCCCAAAAGCCTTAATATAAAAGTATGGGAAACACTGTCCATATCTGATTTCTGTATAACTAGGCCACTGTTTCATAACAAGGTCCTGTAGCGAGTGTTTAAGGTCATACTTTGTTTGCGGCTTCTTGTGCTGCTAAGTAGCCACAACAATCAGTTGTTATAAAACAACACACACACCAGTAAATAAGTAGGTAAACTGAAAATTCACCACCTTTACTAATTGTCTTGAAAAAGTTATAAATGCATATGCAGATATATGTTCAGCTATGGTCATGAGTTTGGTTTACAGAAGTTAATAAAACAATTAGATTCAATTGTATCATGTATGTTTTATATTTTTAATCCAGTGTAAGAAACGATAGTCCTCAATTAAAATGGGTGCATTATATGTATATATATTATATGCATTATAGAATTGAAGCATCTGTATTTCAACAGCAATCAGATATGTAAATCAAACACACCGAAGACATTAGATATCCTTATGCACTATGCAGTCATGCAACTGAATCTGAGTACGTGCAGTGGTTGTTTTTTTCCTGTCCAGCTGTCAGACTGAATAGAGCACTGCTGAGAGATGCACAGTAGGCTTTGTCACAGATCTGTTAGACTGTTTAAGCTTGTATCACATCAGCTTAGTCTACAGATAATGTTCCTTGACTCCCTCTCCCTTTCTTCCTATGTGTTGTTCCTCAAATGTGTTAGCGCTTTTGGGGTCTGCTGTGATTTCAAAATATCTGACAAGGGCGAACTGGAGACATAGTGCAAAGTGATTTCTTTTTAAAAACAGTCTGCCTGTCAGATGCTCATCAAAAGGTGATAGTTAACCTTAGGGGTCTTTCAGACAAATGTCAAAGGTAATCTAGATGGAAAATCAGTGTGTTGCTTCTTCCCTGCACATACTTGCTTTGTACTTACAAATAACTTCTACCAGTTCTTTTTGATGTAACCCCGAGTGTAAACTCAGATAAAGTATTCATAGATTTATTACTGAACAAGTCTTATCAGCACAGAATCCAGAGGCCTGAGAGGCCAGAGAGTCCCTAAGCTAGAGCCTAAGTGTCATTGTTAATATTTCTTGTTTGAAAGTCACAGAGCTCCATTAATAATGCAAAATATCCATATATAGATGCAATGCCACACAACATGACCAATGGAAAATACCAAAGAGATGAAAAACAACCAGAAGTTTACACAGAATGACTGCAAACATATGTTTTGTGTGTTGTTCAGACTGGGGGGGTCCTATAGGTTTTAGTAGGAACAGAGGGTCATTATGTCTGGGACGGGGTCTTAAATTCTTACAATTTATCCATGCACTCAGTAAGACAAGTCCACTTTCCCAGCACTAAATATAACTTATAATTTTTCTACAACATTCAACTCCCATCCTTCCAGGTGCTTGTAATGAATGGGATATTTCTCATCAGAGAATCTTGTAAGATGTTTGATCTGAAAATCTTAGAGCTGTGCAGGAAGATTCGAAGGTATCGCAGCTGCTGCTCAAGAGCAAATGTACCACACAGGCCTTGAACTCCTTTCAGACATGTCCTCATACCACATGTAACAGACTAAGATAAGACTAGATGAGAAGTTTGACCTCAATGAAAAGTTTGGACATGGCAAAAGTGAATGCAGTTCATTTTTGAGATAGTTCAGTTCATAGTACAGTCTACATATTTTTACTGCAGTCTATCAATGTATTTCTCTTCAAAACTAATAGTGAGAACCATAAATGTTTGTACAAAGTACTGTGCAAATACTTCTGGCAAACATTTCACTGCATAATTGAAACTTTGACCTGCTGCACTTGATGACAAGTCAGAGAAAAGCCAGCATCAATAGGCTCCATCTTCATTTGGAGACTGTGAATGTGTATAATGATGATTGTTTTCCATGGCAATTCATATAATACTTATTGAGATAGTTCAGTCTGGACCGAAGTGGTCAACTAACTGATATTTACAATGCCATCCCTACAGCTACTCTGTTAGCATGGCTAAAATGGTGCTTAGATTTTCTCTTTTCAAAGAGCAGTGTGTGTTCCTTAGTTCTGCTCTTAGAATTGGCAGTGCTTGTGTAAGTTAAGGTTAATTTCCTCCTATTAAAACTAGAGATCAGAGAGTTTTTGCTTAATGCTAATGTAATAAAAACACATAGAACTGATTTCAGATGTTATTGAGTGTTAGTGGGGATATCAGTTTGTACTGTGTGCAAGCATTTGGTTAACACCTCATTCCCTTGGGCTTATAGCGCCAAACAGCAGGCTATGACTTCTAAATCACTCCTCTCATTCTCAATTAATTGAACTCATTAGAGCCTTTAAACTGGAGATTTAAAGATACGCAGTCAACATGGGACCGAGCACAACAGGCAACCAGCTTTGTAACTCCCAATTAGAGGGATAATTGGCACTTTATTTCTACAATTCAAGTTCAAACACATCTATACTCCCTGGAGGGTTACTACGCAGTTTCAGTGTTTGCAGTAATGTTTGAGTTGTGCCCATTTAAACTCAGAGCCACTGGCTACCTATGTGATGAGCTCCTTGCAAATGTCATATCATGAATATTCATTTGTCTCCTTAGTAATGTTTTGTTCAATAATCTCTGGTGAGGCATTGCGAGATGGGTATGAAGCAGGAGACAATTTGCCTAACCCTCAGTCAGCTTTCAGTGGGGTTTGGATTACATAGTGTTTCTTACTCCGTTTCACTAGACATAATTAATTACTGATTAGTGTTTTCAGCCCTGAGCAGAATGTTAAGGCATGTCTTTTCCTTTCAGGCATCTCCTCTGGAGCAGTTTGACACACTTTGTCTATTTAAATTTAGTAAATTTGAATCATTTGAAGGCTTTAACAGATTAAATGTCATAACCTTTGTGTCTTTTACCTGTTTCCTTTTTTTTCATTTTGTGAGCCTGAACCCATAATAAAAGGAATTTTATTTTTCTTCAGGATCACTGACTAAAAACAAAATCAAAAAGAAACACTACACTACAAATTCTAGACTGATTAATCAGTGATGTACAGTGACAAAAATCAACAAACAATATTTCTAAGCAGATAAAACACAGTCATGGTCTTTCATGTTTTCACTGAACACCTATTAACATACAAAGTGATGGCAACAGTGTTTTAATAACTAGTTGAAGCTCCTTTGGCAAGAATAACCACAAGCAAGGGCGTCTCTAGCTGTTGATTAGACCTGCACAACAGATTAAAGATCATATATTCCAATCAGAAAAAGAAAACCAGAAAGTTGCAAACAGCGCCATTATATTTTCTTTCCACTGTACTATTGCACCATATTTCAGACAAGTTATTATGCCAGTAAATCTGAAATGTTCACAAGTTCGTTCAAACAATGGAGTTTTAATGAACGTATTTTCTCAAGGTTAGAGTTGTCATCTACTGACAGTTTGCCTATTATTGATGATTAATATCATTATTATTTGTAATATAATGTAACTGAATTCTTTACACATATACACTGCCAGTCAAAACTTTGTATACACATTGTACAAAATTGTACAATACTGAAGACATTGCAATTATGACAGAACAAATAAAGAATTATGTAGTTATCAAAATAACATTGCCACACTCATGGCATTCTCTTATCAGATTCACAAGGTAGTCACCTGCAATGGGTTTCAATTCACAGTCATCATTACTTTGATTACTTTGATACTTTGAAATGAAGGTCAATCAATTAATCCAAAAGCTGTTCTTTGGTCTAATGAGTCCAAATGGGAGAGTTTTGGTTCTAACCACCATGTCTTTATTAGACATAGAGAGGATGAATTAATGGTTCATGAATGTGTGGTTCCCGCTGTGAAGCATAGAGGAGGAGGTGTGATGGTGTCTGAGTGCTTTACTGGCCACACTCTTGATACTTTTTCTCCAGACTTTACCCGGGTGAGCTGCATGTGTGAACACAAACAACCCACACAAACATTACACAGACTTTTTACTGCCAGACTCCTAGTACAAAATCTGTGTAATGTCCTTATGGGTGTGGGTGTGAACACAGCAGGTAATTCTCCGGGTGTTCACAAGAGAGTGGGTGTTCACTCGCTCACCACGCCAAAAAATATAGGAAATATTTATCATGCGTTCGGCTGTTGTATCACACTTATTTCCTTCATGAAACAAAGGCTATACACGTTACGGATCATTTCTAATCATGTGATTGGCTTTGCTTTGATGCACTGTAAACAAAAAACAGCAGATTTCTGTTGTGTACCGTCACATTACTGCACATGGAGACCCTCCCTCACTAAAATCAAACAGATTATTTTACTGATGTATAAACGCATTTCAGATGGAGTATGTCTGGATGGCTGCTGCAAGTGGGAAATTGCAACTCCATGTAACTCTGGAAACAGTCTGGTGTGCATGTGTGAAAGCAGCTTTGGTGACTTCGGCATGATTACCACAGCACAGACATGCTATCCCATCTGGTTTGCACCATAATTTGCTTTCCAACAGGGCAGTGACCCCAAACACACCTTTATGTTATGTAAGATCTATTTGTCCAAGGAGGAGAATGATGGAGTGCTACATCAGATGACCTGGCCTCCACAATCACCTGATATAAATCAAATCAAAATGGTTTGGGATGAGTTGGACTGTAGAGTCAAGGTAAAGCAGCCATTAAGTACTCAACACCTCTGAGAACTCCTTCAAGACTGTTGGAAATCCATTCTAGGTGACAGAGAGAATGCCAAGAGTGTGCAAAGCTGTCATTGAAGCAAACGGTAGCTGGAGAAACAAAAATATAAAACACATTCTGGGTTATTTAACAATTTTTGTTTACTACATAATTCCATATGTGTTTTTTCTTAGCTTTGATGTCTCAAAGTAAAGTAAAAAACACTGTAGGAGAAGGTTTGTCCAGACTGTTGACTGCTAGTTGAAGTAATTGAGTCTCTTTAAATGAATATATGAATCAACTTGCTTTGCTGGTTGGTCCATATAAACATACATGATGCTAAATAAATACATCAAAATATCTTGATGACTGCCTTTAAACAAGATGATTCCCCCAAGGGGGTTTATCCTCCAATTTTAAATAATATCAAAAGACGAGACATTATTTAATAAACGTGTGAACTTTGTTGGATTTCGATGTTGAGCACAAACTACAGCTTCTCTTGTTTTTGATGAATTTTGTTGAGTTACACAGTGTGAAGTTCTATAAAGTGGCAAAAGAAAAGAAATGAGGTGAACAGCTGCAGATCTGCCCTTGAGTTTCATACTTAAAGCAGAGGATGAGATGGAAAATAAATCAAAATTACTTTCTGACTTGATGAATAATATGCTCCACAATGTCTTGCACCAATTACAGTAACCCAAATTAGGCACTCAAGAGGTAACATAATACTTGATTCAGAAAGAAGCTCAGCACATCTGTCACTTTCATTTGTACAATTTGCATCTTGGCATGTTACCTAATGTATGTTCACAGACTGTTGTTTATTACAGGAGATAAATTCTTCATAGATCAGATCTTAGTAAAAAACAGTTGTGTGTGTTTTATGGTGTTTGTTTTATTTTCTACCTTGTTTACTGGTCTTTAGTTCTCTGTTCCATAGTTTTAGTCTGTTTCTCTGTTTATGTCTCTTCCTAACTCTTACATTTCTGTCCTCCTACTTTGCCTGCCTGACTTGCGTTCTCATTAAATTTCTAACCTCTAAACTTTTTCACTTTCCTCCACGACCTTAAGCCATAAGCATCACTTTGATATGAAGGGCATATATTTAAATGTATTTTTCTCCAAATCTTTGCAACAAAATTAAACCATTTTGCCATTTTTATAGCTAAATAGCATGACTTTTGCAGTTGTTCTTCCCATTCCTGAACAGAGTGATTACACTGGAAGTCCTCATTTATTCTGCAAACGCTCGTGGCTTACTATTATGCTCTGTATTTGTTGAACACTGTAATAGATGGAGTGTCATATTTGGTTTCAGTCTGTGTTGTGAAATGTGCCCCTTTTGTATGAGAGACCTCCCCCAGTGCCCACATCTAATTTGACTCAAAACAAAATCGTGTATGGACTTTGGCATGAATGTCTCTGTTGTCCATGTTCTGTGTCCTGTTGTTAGTGGAGTTTTCTCTCATGCTTTTTATACCCTCATGGTGTTGCCTTACACTGGTATAGGGGTAAGTTGGTATTTGTGTCATTGTGTATGTGAGAGGTAATGCATGTTTTGTCTATTTCTGCATTTGCAGAGCATTTAACAATAAACATAAATCACCTTGTATGTTCCGTAGCTCTACCTTTTCGCATGCCCATCCTATAATAGCTTTTAAATGTGAAATTCTACATGATGTATATGCTTGTTAAAATGCAGACAAACATATTCACACAGTTACTGCCACAGACCTGTCTTTTTCTCAAAATCCACATATATTTATTATGTTTGTTATTTTGCCTTGTATTTTGTGACTAATCATAACAGGGAAAGGTAACTAATAGAGGAATAACTGGGGAAAAACAAGACAGTAACAATAGCATGTATGAAGTGTTATTCTGAAATGCAGGTGGCTCAGTGAGACAGAATAATGATTCATCTAAATCCGGCTTTAATTATCCAAATGACACATGTAGTGTTTGTGTCCAATCTGCAGTCCCTTGATTCTTGTCCTACTTTCCTAAATAAGAATATTTGTGCTGTGCCAAGACATTTGCAGACATATAATAATGAAATAGATGCATGTTGAGGCTAAGTGTGTATTTTCATCACTAAAATAAACGATCTGTTTAACATAACATTAAAGCTATAATGATCTGCAAGCTGTCAAGTAAGAACATTTGTTGCAGAAACTTAGCATTCAAACACCAGGAGTCGACACAGACTATATACACTGTTGTCTGACTTGTTCTTCTCTGGGGAAAAAACTAGAAATCAGATTTTCGTGCACAACCAAAAAGATATTTTGTACGTGATTATTTCTGAGCTAGCCCTTAGCAGAGCAAAGGCGAAAGTTTTTGTTGTTGAGCAATTTTGTTTTGAATTTACCTCAAATTCTAGAAAATGTTCTTGCTTAATATGGATTTGCAACATCCCAACCATTATGTTACAGTTAAAAATACCAAATAGCATATAGAAGAAAAGCACTGAAAAGCACATAATCAAAAGGAGAATCCTTGCATTTCTCTCAGTAGATCGGCCCTGGCTTTGTCAACCCAACATTTCATAAGAAAACCAGGAGGAGCAGGGATGCCAGCTGGCTGGAGTCCAGCCAGCTTTTATTTAGCCTTGAGTTAGCAATGCAATACCAGGGCTAAAAGCCAAACTGACTGGAAGATTTTACAAAGGTGGCAGGCCACTTGACGTTGACATGGCCCTCCACAGATACCAGCCTTGTGCCTGATGAACTGATTAGACTCTGATGGTCAAACGTCAGAATCACTGACCTCACATCTGTTCCGTTTTGGTCATTGCAATTAGGGCTGGGTTAAAAAAAAAAAAAGATTCACCGATTAATATTGTTTTTTATTTAAAAGGTCTGATATTGATTTGTAAACTTGTGGATAAATTTTTTATTATTCTACTTTCTTTACATTTGAGTCATTTGCCCAACTGTGCAACAGGATCTCTAAAGGCTGGGCTAAGAGACAGTGTAGTAGGAGGTGCTCACTCAACACTGTCTTCTAAATGTTACGTGTCTATAAATATATAGACAATAAACTGCAACTTTGATTACGTTTTTGTAGCGAAGATAATCATTATGTTATCAGGTAACATATTTTGTGAATGAATGAAACATCACACTAATCAACAGGCACTGAGTCGCAATGATGTGGTTGGAGTGGGCGACAGACGTATAATGTGCAGGGCTAACAAGCTGCAGACACTAGTACGACACCAGAGTCCTGCGTGAGTAAGTTTAGGTTTAGGCATAAAGTGTTTTGAAGTGTTTTTATTGTGTGTGAAGTGATCTGTTCCATTTTTCGTTAATACTCAGGAGTCATATATCAGCATGTTGAACTGCAATATCGGATATTTTAGCGCAGGGGTGTCAAAATCAAGTCCTCGAGGGCCACAGTCCTGCTTGTTTTCCAAACATCTCTGCACTTACAGCTTCTGATTGGCTCAATACACCTGATCGAGGTTATCAGCAGAGGGTAAGGCAGGGATAGTTGGAAAACAAGCAGAGCTGTGGTCCTCGAGGACTGGAGTTCGACACCTGTGTTTTAGTGGAAGGGAAAAAAAAATATTGTAAATCAGATAATTTGATGAACAAATACACGTTGCCTGTGGAAATTTAATTGATATGTTAAGTATCAGTGTATTTGCGACTTGTCATTTACGTTAATTGTGAACTTATGGTTATTATGTTGTTGAGAATGTAATCTTGTTACAATTCTCAAATAAACGTAATTGTGATTGCAGTTTAGTTGTATAGAAATGTAATTTTTAGGAGACGGGGTTGGTTTACCTCTGTGTGTACGCACAAGTGTGTGTGTGTGTGTGTGTGTGTGTGTGTGTGTGTGTGTGTGCGCGCGTGCGCGCGTGCACGGTCACATCGGGGTGGAACGATACAAAGACCAGAGGAGAAATGACCTGCCATTGTATAAATAAGATAAATAACATAAGGCTACTTTGTTTGTTTAATGAAAGAACAAGGTATAGATATTAGAGAATCATATATTACTTTTGTACAAAGGCACTGTGACCTCATGTATGTCCTATCTTTGTGAACACAATATCACACATCACCTTGATGGACTTTATGATTTTGGCACAAGCTTACACCAGGACACAGGATGAAATTAATAGATCTTAGTGGTCAAAGTTGCTTTGGCATCACATCCATCTCGACACTATATCTTAGTAATTCCTGGATGGGATTTCTGCACATCTTGCACAAATATTAACTGCAACTTGGCCTGTTTGCAGAGGCATACAATTGTGATGCAGTAATTCTAGTTTTTGTACAGGAAACTTAAATTGTGGAGGACTTTTATACATTTATATTCTGTGTTGCTGTGCTCTGTCGCTTTCTCTTCACTCAGGAATTGGCTTAATTCGTTCTTGCTAATTACTTTCTTCTTTTACCATTACTTACCATTGTGTCAGCTTGTGAGCGGCTTCAGGTCATTTGTTACTTACCTCAGCTCAGCTGTGAATGTGATAGTCAGGACAATTTCATCAATTATTTGAATCCTCTCTGAACAACCACAACATTTTTTTCTTTGCTGACAACTGCGCTGACAGGACGGCTCGATTACAGACTCGCCAAGTTTTAAAGCAGAGGAAAGGAGATGTTGTTTTGCCCCATCTGCTTCAAACAGTGCATTCAACAGCAAGCAGGAGGCAGACTGCAAGTCAACATTTATGCTGCACAGTGAATGGTAGCTTGAAGAAGAGAGATTGCTCTTTTGCAGCCGTGTGCCAAAATGAAAATATTAGATTCGTGATTTTTCCCAACATACAGTATTATTTTGACAAGTGTAGAAACAAAATGAAAACATCAGAAATGTGTTTTTAAGCTCACCAGGATATTGTCTTTGGCTGTCTCTCTCTGACCGCCCTTTTACAAAAATGTCAATAAGTGTTTAGCTAAAAGCATTTATATACCCAAAATATGATATTCTTCCAAATACAAACTCCTTAATCAGGAAGTAGATCCTTTGGTAACTGTGTCAAGAGTTTGAAGGGAAACAATGTTAATAACAGCTGATGGTATCTAGAAATATGTAATACACATTACATTACAGTATGTAACATACAGTGTGAGCTTATATTAATAATATCATGGAAGAGTCTTATATTTAAACATAAATGTGTACTTATTGTGGGAAATTCTAAATGGGACTTAGGCGGGTTCTCAAGCTGTTTTTGATTTCCACTTTTCTCTGAAGAACTGCTTTATTCAGACCCAAATAAATATTAATCCATCATTCCCTTGTTATTCCAGACTTAATACTCACTGGTATACCTATCTGTAGACAGATTTTTACATTTTTGCTGGACCTGCTGTGCACCTTTGATGACTTGGAATACATCTGTTAAGTTCAGTAATTGGGCACTCTGTAATCTCCCTGTAATACGAACAGGATTATATTAACATTGTATATTAACAATCAGTTTGTGCTCATTACACACTTTCAAATCCTAAATTTATGATTCTGCTTAAA
>OMLM01007527.1:52300-63390 GCA_900302695.1 Helostoma temminkii
CACGAATTTCTTGCCACTTCATCCAATAGTTGTCATGACCAACAGTGCTAACTTCCTGTTGGCAAAAGAAGAAAAATCTGATGATCAGCAGCATCATCGAGCTTTATTCTTTGTTGACCATGTATATCTGCACAAACTGTCACGGCAGCCCGTTCAGCAGTAGCTAAAATATTTGGATCAAAGTGGTGTTGACAGTTGTCCCTAGAGCCATGCTGCTACTGTGGCTTAAACAGGCATTAAACACTATTTAGTTTGAGTCCCCACTTAAGATTGTTATTTATGTGATCAACTAGTGTTGAGAACATTTTCCAGCCTCTCTGCCAGTTTATACTGAGATAGGCTTCTGTCTGCAGTGAGTAGGATAAGAATATGAATTAATAGAATGAACCTTTGTAATAGTGTTAGTTTCATTGAATGGTTCCTAAATCTCTAAAACTGTATATTGGACTGGTTGTGTGTTGTTTCATGTCATGACAGTTAACATCCAGACTTTTGTTAGTATTGTTTTTGCATTGATTAAACCTGTAATAACTGTTTCTGCACTAATTGTCTGCCCTTGTTTCAGGAACACATGATCCTGTGCCGCTTCGCAGACCAAACTGCTGTCCAGCTCCCTCCAGACAGGAGACTCATAGGTACAGTATTGTACAACCTTCTACTGGCTATTGTATTTTTTTGTATTTTTATGCTAAGATTCACATCATCAAGATATTCACAGATGCCTTTTCCCAGAATGCCTACTGAAATTCCTGACTTTGCCATCTTGGGAATCACATTTGATGTCCTTCTATCATGTGGTGCAGTAAGAAGGATATGTCAGACTTCTTTGTCTCACTGGCTTTTTGTCACAGATAAACAGTTACCCTTTTTTTAATAGTGTGTTTTCAGTCAGGTTTTACTGCAACCTGACCTCACTACTCCACCTTTTCGAAAGGCCTAGAATTGTGAGACGTGTGAAAAATGTGCAGGGATTTCATCATTGTGACAAAACAGCTGCAGTGAACAGCTGCCAGATCTGTGTTGTCAGATTGAGGGGGAAGTGTTCTGTCAGACTGAAACCTCCAGGCCTGTGCTGGGGCCTCACTGTACAGTGTTCCATTATGTCGCGGACTCTCTTCATCCTGATAGCTCTCTAGTTTATCAAAGCTTCCCTTGGATTTCCGAGGAGGCTCCCCAATGCCTTATCAGTGTGAGGCTCTTTCATATGTATCTGACACCACCTGTCATATAGGTTTCTGCTCTGTAACAGCTAACAGGGCTCAACCTCTCCCACTAACATTTTCTAACCGTGTTTGATCTCATCTCCCCGGAGTCTGCTAGTGTGACTGTGACCATCTAGGCAGCGTAGCACACCAAAATTTGTATTTACTGTCAGCCACCTGATACCAAACTGCTAAACTACATGATGCAAGTCTTTGTTTAAAGGAAGCTCTGCAGAAAAGTGGGTAATGTTTTAGAGTCCAGCCCACATTAGTGTGTCATTAAACTGCATTTACAGTGTATATTTCTTTAATAATTAAGTGCCTGTATATTATACACAAATATTTACTAGTAGGTACAAGGTAACCTATGTATAGTCTGGGACCTTTATTTTTTAAATAATGGGTACAGAGCAACAAACATGGAAATCTAGAAGGATGGCACAGTGAGGTTCATGATTTTATTTGAAAATTACTGTATGCCATAGGTAACTGATGTTACGCAGAAGCCAAACCAAGACTTTATATTAATCTGCATATAGAATACCACTCAAACGTTTAGAGTATTGTAGCTGGAAACATCTGGTTTTTAATGGAATATGTCTTCCAGTAGCATGTTATGTTTGTTAATGCAAGTTTATTAATGTATAAGGATGAGTAATGATGATGCAATGGTGAACACAGCTGAGCATGTCTATGTTTTCATGAAAAACACGATAGTTCCTATGTGTGTCCAAACTTGACTGGTAGTGTATTGTATGCAAACATTCCCTTGATCCTTGTTGTTACAGGCTATGTAGAACAGACTGTAATATAGGAACAGGTTATAATATACAAACAAGCCAGTACAGTAAATCCTGCTTTATTAATACTTGACAGAAATGTTAATCTGCTGATACTGGTTGTGATATGCCTGCATAGGAAGGACACACAGATGGGTGACAAATTAAACTACACACACTAGATGTTGGAACAGCTTCAGTGCTGCTTGGTATACATTCCACATCATCTCCAAATCCCTGTAACTCTACTGGGAGGAGTCGGATCAGTCTTCAAAATATGTAATTTGGTGTTTTGAAGATGGCGGTGGAAAGTAATTTCTAACACAATAGTCAAAATATCACATAAGTCTTCAGCATAGGATTCAGTCATTCAGTTAACCATTGTGCTTTGTGGTTGAGGACTTTGTTTTCCTCAAAGAGACATTTTGTCATAAAATAAGACATACACTTTAGTATTGAAGTGTTTTATACTGCAAAGTTAAGTTTTTTGTGTTTATTTGTTTATTGCAAATTGTCATTTTCCTTTTTGGATCACTGCAGGCAAGCACTGTATGGGTCTGGTAGACTTGGACCGGTCTTTGGCAGCAGAGACTCATGGGTACTCAGTACAGGTGATGACTATGGAACCTGAAAGCTGTTCACCAAAGAACAACATGCTAGTGGGAAGACCCCCGCAGAAGAGTGGACTGGAAATCTGCGCCAGCTAACTGGAAACACTCGTGCATAATCAGGGCTGCAAGTATCAGTGTACAGCAAAGCATTATCAGCACGGTGAGGAAGTGATAAAGTGCTCAGCCCTCTGGGTGTTGGTGCTGAAAATAAAAAAAGTTTTATTTTTTTATCCTCCAACATTTTATTTTTACAAGCCTTGTTGTAAGAAATCATCTATGCTAACAAACGTAATATTCTTAAATTATTTTGCTGAAGGTAAAAGCAACAGCGTCCTGTTTTTTGAAATGGAAGAGTGCCCTCTCATAACTACCCCACTCTACAGTTAAATATGATCAATTACTGGGCACTTGGTTGTAGTTAAAGCGCTCAAGCTTCTCACCAACTGCTACATTACGTTTGTGACTTTGCCTAAACTGTGTGATCAAGCTGTTGGTGTAAACAGACGCAGCAGGAGTCACAAAACCACATTGTGAAATTGAGTACGCCAAACTTCCACATGCTGTTTTTGCAAACAGTCTGTACATGGCCTTCTGTGATAGGACTCAGCAGTCAGCTCCCCTCTGTGGCCAGGTATTAACAGAAGGAGAAATCCAGCACTGAAAACTCAGCAAATGAGATGGCTTGTTAAAATGATCTGCCTCTTCTCTGCATGTATTTGAGAGAGAGAGAAAGGGAGAGAAGTGCTTACAGAAAGTGAGGCTGAATTCAAAGTAATAGCACATCAAGTAAAATATAGTATTTGTCAAGCTTTTGCAGAGAACCTGATTACTCCTCATAAAGAATGGATGTGAATATGGTATGCATCCTGTAATACATTCGGCCGCAATGAATATTTTATGATGCTAGTGAAAAAAGGTCAGCGTGCTTGATTAGAAGCGTGGTGTTCAGAGCCTAGTAGCTGGAAGTCGCACAATACGATCTGTATTTCCAGTCCTGTACACTGTAGACACACTATAGCCCCTTAAGCTTTCATTCTCACAGGTGAAACTGGTCATCTGTTTCTCTGAAAAATCCTGCACTGTCACCTTTGACAGCATATTGCAGCTGCTTGAGAAATCTGGGGAGGTAGCCGGAGAGCCCGTTTTTCTGCTCACGCTGAAGGGGTAGACGACAGGTGCAAGCTTTTCCAGCATCAAGCTCATCTGAATTCAGTCAGCAGAGTCAATCTATCCCGAGGTGAATGGCCAGAGACACAGCTCCTTCCAAGAACTGGAATTATTTCAAAAGGAGACGTCTGACTCACTGTTCACGCTTGTGGCTCTGCACAAGTGCACATTACAGAAATGCATATAGACATAAAGAAAGAGAGAGTGAGTAGGTGGCGCTACTTAAAGCTGGCATGAGAGAGAGGAGAACATTGAGGTGAGAAGTGGGTTGATTCAGCTCAGACACTCGGGGCTGGAAGGAGACTTGACAAGATTCTTTGTTTAGACGTAATTGGTGAGATTTGTGAGCTTATTTCTATGCAAATGCAAAGTATTTCTCTGCTAATGATCAGGCTCGTGAAGCCTGTCTGGCAGCGGTATACTGAGCTGAATCTATTTTTTATAATGGAACTAACTGAGTGACCTCAATCCAGAAGTTAACAGCGTGAGCTCAACCTGAAACTAATTATATTAGTTTTTGTGAATACAATTTTTATGAGCAAAAATGCTGGGTGAAGATTATTTTCATTTAATTATGTAACGTAAGTCGTTTTTTTTTAATGAATATGGCGATAATTGTCATTAACATAATCATCAACACAATTTTTTCTCTTTACCATTTGCGCAGATTTTCTAAAGTAGCTCTCAACTGAACAATTTGCTGTGACAACCAGGGAATAATGGAGCGTTCATTGTTTTATTAACGTCAGTAATTAATTAAAATTCAGCTCATCTTGGTGTTTTGGCCAGCGCTTTCCATTCCATTACACTGGCAGGCTTTACGGCCATTTGTCTGCAACAGTTTGTTTCTCTATATTTGAGGTCCATGATGGTATAAAACTCTGATCTTGTTTATGTGTTGTGGGTTACTATAACAGGCACTGATATAAAGTACAAGCCTAGATGAAAGTGATACACGAGGCCGTCTGTGCTGCCCTTTCTTCGGTCTTAAATGTCTTGCTTTTGCTTTTAATTACCAGTTATGATGTGCTATCACCACTGAAATATGTTTCATTTGACTTGTGTATTCTTTTCTAATAAACAATGTTGAGCATAATTAGGTCCATGATAATAATAAATGTTTGTTTTTCTTCTTTGGTTGCCTACAGCAGGTCCCACCTGCAGTTTTTTTCCTCATGCAGTCTATTCCGTGACACTTCACATCCTGTTTGACACATCAGCTGCCACTTTTACTGTATAACTTCAGTTAGGATTTCCTCGCTTATATTCTATTTTTGGGTTTATTTTCTGTTTAGTTTTTCATTTGCCCGAGGTGGGTTATTAAATCTCACCCAAATTATTATTTTTTTAAGTTTTAGGTTTTAAGTTTTTAAGTTTATCTGTGCCTAAGCAACATTTCTGGAAAAACAATCAAATCACTTTTTCAAGATAAAACCAATGGAAATGAAAAGTTGCTTGTAAAGTCAACTTAATCCCAACTAAAGAACTCAGAGATGAGCTTATCAAGTAGAATTTTCTTGGCTAAATACTTGACTGAATAAATGAGACAATATATATCTTGTGTTTGGTTAGAACTGACCATAATTCATACATTTAATAAATCATGGAGTCATATTGTTACTGTTATGGAAACAGTATAAGCAGTATTTGTTTTTCCTCTTCTAGATAAAACTGTTCCATCATATACATTTATGGTCAGATCGGTGACTGGACGTTAACAAGGTGAACAGAACCATTTATCAAAGGACGCCGCTGTCTGTGAACAACCAGGAGTAACTGCACTTCATCTCATTCATCTCCTGCTCCATTAGCGAAAATGATGGTGTCAATTATTTTTACTTCCCATTTAGTCCTTACTGGAGAATTAATTTCTTGACTGACTTGGATTCTCGATGCAGAAAGCTGTCACATGAGAAAATGAGGCGGGCCTTTATGATTTTCTCTCCAGACAGGAAGTTAAATTCAACACATTTTGATTATGAAGTGCTGCAGCTGTCAAGCAGGAGAGACTCACTCTAATGGAGACCGATATCGCCTGGGAATAACACAAGCAATTTTTTAAGTGTGTCGTGCAAAGCGTGATGAGAAAATTGCATATAAGTAAAGCAGCTGATTGCGTGTGTTTAGCAGAGACAGAACCTGTCTGACGCTGGAATTGAGTCAAAAACGCGTGTTTTGTTTTTCTTTAAAACAACTGCACCGAACAAACAAAAGCCTATTTGTTCCAGAGGTTCTAAAACATTATCAAACCGCTCATGCTGTGTTTTCTTGTCCTCCCTAAATCCAACCGCAGTAATTTCCACTGCACTTTCCTGAGTTTGCAGCATCTACCTGGGTGGGCATTGCACCTGCGTGCCTCAGCAGGCTACGCAATTAATTAAGGCATAGCCAAAGCATGCGCGGCACGGAGCTACATGTGGAGCCTCTTCCTCGCGGCTGCACAGGCCATGACGTTACATTAAAGTGCTGCTGCCTCCACATCTGCGCTGTTATTCAGAAGCGGCGTGATAAGGTCTGACTGCAGTGGGTGCTATTGGTTTGGGAGTCCGCTGACTGAACTTGTGAGAGGAGGAGAGACGGAGAGCTGTGCGCTCTCCTCCCGGCAGAGCGCGTCCCGCTCCACACACGCGCGCACTCACACACGCAAACGTCGGGGTCACTCTGCTCTCAGGGAGCGGACTGGTTTCTCTCCCTTACCTCCTGAATATCACAAATGAGCAGTCTGAGGCGCCAGCAGACCTTTGCTACCTGTGCACCTTGAGCGTGCGTCAAAGAAAACTGCAGTTTTTTCGTCTAATTGTTCCCTCGGTGGTTTCCTGCCGGTGGTTTTGGATTACGAAGAATAAGAAGCAGCGCGGCCGCGTAACTCTCGAAATCATGGATTTATGGATAAAGTTGGTGTTGTTGTGCAGCTGCTGGTTTGGAGCGAGCGCAGAGTTTGACGGCAGGTAAGGCCACATGGTTCACATTTTCTGCGAAAGCCGATGCTTTTGTGAAATTACACCGGTTTTGAATTAAGAACCAAATAACCACGCGATCATCAGATCAATTAATTTACAGCCCGCTAATATAAAACGTGTGGATTTGATAAAGGTAACTCTGGCGTGGTTGCAAACTAAAGCATCATTTTAAGATGCCCAAATTGTGAAGCTCAATTTAGATCCTAGTGAAAACATGTTGCTCTTGTGGTGAAATGATTCGCGCTCCAGTGCGCGGTGAGTCCTCCTGGCATCTTAAGACTATTACTAACTTTATTTTGATTAAAACATTAGGCCTAATTATCCAAGTGCATTTAACGCATGTGGGTTTGTGCCTCCGTGCGCGCATTCCGTTGGGGTCGAGCCAGTGTTAACGTTCAGAAATCACGCTAGCGGTTCTTGTCTTGTGCAGTTATCAGGCTGATTATAAAGTGATTTGACAGCGCGTCGCTCGGTGCTTCGTGTTCAAACACGAATCCGCTAAGTATGTGGAGATAGAGGTGTGGAGACGTGCCAGACCCCAAAGAATGCGAGTGCCCGAGATTTCGATCTGCCTATAGGTGCATCTGAGCTGAACATGATGGATAATAGGTGCTTTTTTTTCTGTTTTACAACCATGCATAATAAAACCAAGCTGTAATTAGACCTAACCCTTTGAAACAAGTATTTAAAAGCATATTTGTGATAATTGCACGTCATATTAATTTGTGGTACTTTATGTGATTTATTTTTTTGATTTATTTTTTGACTAGGATTTGTTAAGATGACTTGGAACAAAAATCAAACCCATTCTGTTATTGAGTGTCATGTTGGGATTAATTTGCAGAGCTGGACTGAAGTAGATCCAGACAAACAAGCAGAGTCTTACTGCCAAATTCCAACATCTCCAACAAGGTGCAGCCAAATGTTATTATAATATTATTTTTTGCCCTGTATCTCTGTCACACAGGCTGTGCCCTAAAGCTAAATCTTTACTCAAATCTTAAAAATTAATGAAAAACTTTGTAGATTATGTGAGTAATTGTTATTGAAATATCAGGCGTATTTCAAAAAGCTCTTCCAGACTGACTGCCAACACACCTGCTTGTGGATAGATTGTGAGATTTATAGCATTTTTCCCTCTTTGGCTGTTTAAATTTAGTTTTCTGTTGTGTTCAGAAATATTTCAAAAGAAGTGTTTTGGATATCAAAGTTTTCAGAAAGGAGTAAAAGTGTGTCTGTGTGCGATAGAGAAAGAAGAAGAGGAGGCAGACATTAAACATATTGTTATTATTTAGAACCTTTTGTTTCTTTGTCCTCGTGGATAATGCATTTGTGACAGCTTTTCATCTGATAAGATATTCAGGGCTTTTACTTTTATTTCACACATTGCCTTTGTGTAATGATCATTTACTTTAGTCTAACAGCAGCATATTGCACATTATTAACATCACCGCTGATGGAGTGGCTTGTCACCACGGCCATAATTTGCCAATTTTTATGGGTATAAACTTGCCTGTGCATGCATCTGTGCTTCAGTATTAATTCATTGTGGGAATATCCCCTGAGACTGAGCACAAGCAAAAAAGTCATTTATTACCCAGTCTCCCACACTTATTACCTTTTAGAGAGCGTTCCTGGAAAGCTTATTCATCTGGTCCTGAAGGGTCCTTCATGGGCATCATTGGCAAGATCAACTTGTCCTCCCATGCATGGATACTTAACCCTCAAATCTGTGGCGTAAACATTGTACTGCTGTTTCAATATTCCAACCACAGTCTCAAAGACGGATAATTTCCTATCATGTAGTACCAAAGACTTTGCCAAAACCAAAAGCAAAACATACAGCACAGGATATTCTTCCCTAGTGATGTCATTAAATTGTTAAGTCCAACGCAGCCAAGCAGTGCATACCAGACCTCCGCAGTAATAATCCAAAGCTGTGGACTGGTGCCAGCTTGTGTTGGTGTTGTAATTTCAGACCCACATTTGTAGAGGTTGGGAACAAGCCTGAAAACTCTGTGATATTTACATTTTATAGGTCAAAGGCAATAAAACATTTATAGTTTTCAACATCTGATGTGCCGAATTTCAGAGTATTGATGGACAATATATCAGCGTCTTTATTCCAACTCAGAAGACTGAAACACTGCCTTGTGTTCTCTGCAAGTGAACAATAACTCAAACTCCACATCCTGACATTTCATTGTTGGGTTGCCTATTGAAAAACATGTATTCAGCTCTGCACCTCACTTAACTAGACAGAGAAGACTTTGTGCATGCAAATAGGAGAGTTCAGCAGGAGTAAGCAGAAATCAGCTGAAAACTTGTTGAAGTTGTGTTGAAGTGCTGCACAAACAATCAGACCTAGATAACAACCAGGCCCTCACAGCAATCCTGAAACGTCTTCAGTCATTTTATATCAAGTATGTATAACTATTGTCTAGTGGCAGAGAGACTGACTGTTGTTATCTCCTCTACAGAGAGTAGTGATAGTAAGATTTGCAATCAGATCAGATCTTTGCAGAGACTGATGCACAATACACTGTGACAAGACATCTATACACACTGTAATGCAATTTTACAGTCTTGCAATACGTATACATGTTGTGGGTGTTATTTGACATCACTTGTTGTTAGCTCTGTGTTGGAGTGGATATCTGCAGTAATTTGAAAGTTAGTCCTATAGAGCTAGAAAGAACCAATGACTGAAGTGTCTCCCCATCTCTTTCAAGCTGCACCTAGACACACCATGCAGGTTGTTACTGCAACTAACAGATATTTGCATCACCTGAATCTGTTTAATGATCACTTCAGTTAATAAATATAGTATTATTATTATTATATTTGTTTGTTCAACACATTGGTTTAAAACCTAATGATATTTAGTGTAAAATATGACAGCTAAAAACAACAAATCCTCACGCTGTAGGAAGCTGAAACCAGCAAATGTTTAGCACTTTTCCACATAGGATGACTCAAATGATTTATCAGTCAAACTAGTTGTAGTTCTGCTGATTGATGAATCGGCTAATCACTGCAGCTCTACAGCTATTACTACATCTCATTCCCTTTAAATGCTTATAAGCATGCATAATGGGATGTATTTACTGCACACCTGCTAAAAATACCTGGCTGTAGTTTGTATGTATGTAGATTGAAACACATTAGTAAGGGTACACAGATGAAGTCATCTGAATGATTTCATTTTCACCCATGCTAACTTGATAACTCTGATAACATATGATGTCAGCACATTAACTAGTGGTTAACACTTTGTCTGTGACTGGGAAAAAATAGATTTTTGCATGTAAGGTGAACCCCACTTTCAGTCAGCCATTTGCTAGCATGCCTGGACATCACAGAGGCACATCATGTGTATATATCTAATATGACATGAATACAAAGATGATGCAAATAAGTTTACTCAAACATTGCAAAGGAAATATTTGAACTCTCAAAACAGAGGTAGTGACATGTTCCTACTTCCCATATGCAAAAACATGGCCTGGAATGAAACATAATTCAAGAAAAGTAGACAAAAGTAACCGTAAGATGAATAAAATGTAAAGAACACATTTTAGAAATAGCATTTTATTATGCTGTTACTGTTAGGTTCTTGCTCCACAAAAATCCTATTCATGTATGATTGTTTTTCAATATGAGGAGGTGTTCAGTATACAGCCTGAAACGTCTCAACATGCAGATTCCTGTATTAGAAACATTTTAGCAGTGTTTAATAAAGAGTTACTGCAGCCCATCATACATTTTTCATGTATTTAGTGAAAACCTGCTATTTTCTTTGTACAAACAAGCATTGGGACTTAACAGGTGATTTGTCACTTTAAATCTTTACCTCAAAAATTTGTCAGTATCCCACATGGTGCCTTGTGTTAATTCGATAGTCTTTGTCTGTATATACATCTGACAGCGCGTGCAACCAAGGCGGTTCATTAAAACAGAAGACACCTTATGACTCCACAAGCTCATGCCTTCAGCTGAGCTCTGCATGTTCAAGCAAGTCTCACACCTCAGATGCTACAGATGCAGCAGTAAGCATCTCTGAGTGTTTGTGAGAAAAAGCCAGTAGTCACGCTTGCTTTAGTATGGATTCATGGATGGATGATAGATAGAAAGATTAACTTGTGATTGCTCTGAATGGGGACTTCATGGTTCAGATTATTTCGCTGCACTCCACACTGCTCTGCTGTGAGCAGTGGACTGACTACACTTCACTGTCATGTGGGGAAGATCTGCCAGCTCTATACCCATTAGTAAAACAATGGAAGGATGGTGTCCCTAGTGAGGATATCAACCTCTCAGGTTCTCCAGGAAGAAACTTATCTGATAGTCTTTGCTTAAAAATAGGTGTCA
>OMLM01007528.1:0-12174 GCA_900302695.1 Helostoma temminkii
GTGAAGAAAAGACAGAGGGAGATGTGCAGAGAGGTGGAACCTAAGCTGATGATTAGTCTAATCAATGAAGGGTTTGTGAAAAGTGAGATTGCTGGGATCCTGTCTGCTTTTTGTAGCTTCTTCTTCCAGGAAACACTTGATCACAGACACCGTCTGGGAGGAATACCTCCACTTCTCGACCTTATCAGCCAGCTATGTTTGGCTCTCGGACAAAACAAATTGAATCGATGAGAAGTGAGAGAAGAGCCAAGGAAAGACGCTGAGTCGTTTCACAAAGCTGGACGACAGCTTGCAAACTGAGATGTGCCGAAAATAACAATTCATCATTTTATAAAACAAAGGCACACATCTATTAAAAATACAGCATGACAAATCTATACTTGTTTTTGCCTAACTGTAAAGTTTATTATAATAGAAGCAATGTTAGTGCATAAAGACAATGAGAGAAAGAGACCAGAAGGGAGGAAGTAGTGGGAAGAAAAAGAGTTATGGAGACAGACACAGGTTTATGAGGGTCTAAAGATGTGGGTAAAAGCCTGACCTTCAGTTTGAGTGATGCTACTGGCATTTAGAGTGATTTAATGCACACAGACACACAGACACACACACACACACACACACACTCTTCTATGGGTTGAACTAAGTTATTGTTAGACTTGTGTTAAAAGCACTTTTACTTTATACAACAAAAACTTTATACGGAAATGTTATATAGAAAGGATGCTGACAATGTAAATTCAGATGTCAGAGTTTTAAGAAAACTAAACCTGGCCTCCTCGTAACTGACAAACTGTTGACAAAATATCGTATCACATGCTCTTCACATCATCCTACAGTGAACGAGATAAATAACTTTTATGTAACTGTAAGAACAGTAAATAATGTTGTGAAGTAACTCAAAATTCATTTTTCTGATTTTAGTTTGCCTGCTGTGAAGATTTGATGCTGTAAATGAAATAGGCTTAGGTTCTGAACTGCTGGACAATGATGCAATTTGAATATGGCACTGAACTTTTCTATATTTTCTAAAGCTACTGTAACTGCAGTTGATCATTTGGTATTGAAAATTAAAGAAGTAGAGACTTTTGACATTTTGACAATAAAGTGGTGTCCACAGTAGACCTACCTCCGTAAGCACTTGAACAGGAGTAGTCACCTGGGATTATCTGCCTCTGCAGTCTGATCTCTGGTGAGAAGTTATATATATATGGGAAATAATAAATTCCAATTAAACCACACTTCCTCTAACATGGCTCTGATTTCATATATTGGTGCAAATATACAACTTTAGAGCTAAACACCATTGTACTGTTAATTAATACTTACAGAAGGTCACTGCCTTACAGAGTCCTTTCCAGATGAGCATCTGTGTCTGTTTTCTATCAAGAAGTTGCTATCAGAAAAAAAGAGAAATAAACAGTAACTTTTAGCTACAGTACATTTCTTCTTGTCATTTCAGAATACTGACACATTGTGTTGTTCCTGGGCCATGTAATGATAATAACATTAATACATTTAAATAAAAAAAGATAATCTAATGTATTGGCATTAGATCTGTAATAGATCGTGACTGACTTGTTGCTAATTTTAGACTTGGTTACCATGTTAAGCTTAATAGGTTGTTTTTATTGTCCTACCTCCTGGAAAACCTTGACTTTTTCTGCAACTCTGAGGTATTTTAGTCTCTGTCACAGAAAAAATAGTTATCAATGTGTTAATATCTCACCATTAAGAACTGTTTTATTAAACTCACTAACTGCTACTTCTGCTACGGTTTAGATTATTCTACGGTTATCTATACGGTTTTATATTATTATTTTCGTGTCTTCTTATACACTGTCTGTCTAACGTATTGAAATAAAGTGAAAACACAACAAAGTTAATGTTATGAGAAGCTGCATAACATGGGTTGTTAAAACAGTTTTTTTTTGGGAAGATTTCAACAAGCAGGAGAGGATGGAGGGTTATGTTAAGCTAAGTGGTTTAACAATTGTGCCCTTTGTTCTTCAAATTGTGTCCAGGTACCTGTAGGGTGTTTCACAGCAAGGTGAAGAATTGTTTAATTTCACTGTAATGAAATTTACAGAGAAACGATCCCATTTATAGAATCCAGAAGAACGGCTGCTCTAATCAAAGGTGTAACTTTCACCACCGTTGTCTTTGAGGAGCCAATGATTCAAAGCTAAATGTTAAATAAAAAAAAGTGGAAGTCCATAGTTTAATGTCCTATTCAGAGTTGGAAAATTATTATTTCATTAGGATACAAATGTACAGACCACAGATACATTTTGGCAGGCACATGATTAGAGTTTCTAAAGAGAGATGTTTTCACTTTACCTTGAATATCATCAAGAAATAGTATTTTAATTAGTCCCATCTTCACATCGCTCCCACACAGAGAAACAACTTCTAACTTGTCCACGTCGGTGACATTGTTTTATCTGAACTGTTTTTCTGTCTGAGTTAGACTGATTGTCATTCATCTTATTCAGGTTGTACAAATGGCATCTATTTGTTCCCTGATAAATAAAGCCTTGTCATTGTGGCCGCCCCTCTGATTATCGCTCAGCACTCAACTCAAATTGCATCCAACAATAAAACCAGTTTACTCTGAAAACTGTATGCAATGTAAAATGAATTTTTTCTCATTAGTAACTTTCAGTTATGCCTGTGTGGCCACAGACAAGAAAGGAAGTCATACTTTGGACCCACTGGGAAGACTTTGCTTGACAATTGTGACAAAGTCTCTCGGGAATTCCTTTAGCTTTGCAAGGAAAATTAGTCAGTTATCACAGACACAATTACTCACCTATATTTACTGTCTTACACAGGTGTACAGGCGCAGACAATTTTTCACATTTCCAATTCAATCAATTTTTTAACTGCAATTTCCTGTTGCTTTGAAAAGCGCACTGTCTCACACAGACCATTTGTGATGCCATAAAGTGAGTGAGGCCTAGATGCCAAAGCAACTCAGGATCAGTGCATAGGGATAGTGCATCAGGGCAGTTGAGAGGAACATTTACATACAGAGACCTGTTCACACTGGTATTCGGTATTACAATTACTATATACTACAGTTATACAGAGCAGCTCTGTTTGTAATTGTTGTGATGGCAATGTAGTATGTAGTAGTGTATGTACATGAGTACAAATTCAGAATGGTACAAATTAGAGACTACAGAAAATCAGTTGATAGTGGTATCTTTGCTGGATTGACATTGGACAGAGGATTGGAAACTGAAATTCCCAATGTTCCGAAATTGCAAGTACAAGTAATAAAATAGTGTTTTCTACCTTACCTCTACAACTGGCCTTTATACACACTGATGACAGCAAAGCTGCCAGGAGCTGGCAGTATTTGGGCCTGGGTGTGATAAGTGAAATTGAACTCTTTCCAACATATGTGATTAATCACAGTTTATTCATGATTATTATTCATGATGAGCTTTTTTCTTTCAATAAATGAAATTATCATTTTAAAACTAAACTGCATTTCATGTTTACTCTGATTATTTTTGTGTAATGTTAAAATTAGTTTGATGATCTGAATCATTTAAGTGTGACAAATATAAAAACAAAAAAAAAATCAGGAAGGTGGCAAATACTTTTTCACAGCACTTTATGGAGCCTGGGACTGAACTCTGACTGTAATTTAGTGCATGACCTGCTCTACCAGCTGCCCTTATCTCTCTTTTAATCAGAACTGGCTAAACACAAATACAGATGTACACATAAGACAAGCAGGTGGACTGCAAGAAAAATGATTTACTATAGCACACAAAACAGGATTACTTGTAACCGGAGACAGGAAAAAAACAAAAGCAGAATAGAATCCTGGTTGGGGTAAATACACTTGATACGCAGTCCAAAAACACAAGCAAAAAGCTTACAGGTCCACGGGGAGAACTGGCTGGATAGCAGGAGCTGTGTAGCTCAATTGATGATCTGGCAGAGGGTGACTGTAGAGAGGCTGGTTGTATGTGCTGGAGTCTTGATTACAACTGAGATTAGGTGTATGTGGCAGTGTGGAGCGGCTGCAGCTGGTAAGTGTGTGAGTGAGAGACACACACACACACACACACACACACACACACACACACACACACACACAGGTGACTTAAAATAATATGACCTAATAAAAAACAAGCACGCACCACAATAGCAACACTGTCTGACAAGTATAATTTTTCAAAGATGAAGACCTGGAGCCTGAGGAGAAGGCCAAAGTAACCAGCAGAATGCTTGTAACTGCTGGATGAACAGGCAATAATAAGCAGAGCGACCTGATGCTCTTTGAGCAGGACAGTGGTGCGGGCAAAGAGCAGAAATTCTCAGCAAGCACCACTCTGTGCTCTGCTCCTGCCATCACATCTTGCAGCTCAGGCATATATCAACTAATAATCTTTAAGGTGGATTTTTCAAAGGAGGATCAGCTTGCTTTCATCGCACTCATTTGTAACACATTTCACACAGCTGGTAACACAGGGGTTAATGTTGTTCCATCGTGGTAAATACTATGCGTTGAAAAACGTAAACAAGACAAGTAATCAAAAAACAAGATCTAAAATGGTAACATTTCACAGGCAAATAGAATGGAATCAGAGGATCTGATGAAAAACACTCCCTGTATAATTCAATTTAGGTGATTAGCTGTGTTGCACTATTCACTTCTATTTAAAGTTGGAATATATAGATAGTGCTAGCATGGGACTTGTAATCAATCCTCTCTGCTCTACCCAGCCCTTCTTCTTCATTGTACATGTGTCAATGTGCCTGAAATCCTTAGATACACATTTTTATTTAAAATGTAATCAAATGGCACAATGACTCAAAGCACCTCAAAGCCATTCAGTTATTCAGCCCACAAATCACTGTTTAAGCACTTGCATACATTCGCACTTAGCAGAGATGAACAGATTATGCTCAGATTAAAAACCTCCACCCTGTGCATTAGCCCTGTTACAAGTTATTTAATTAATTCATCTTCTGCCGCTTACCTGGGGCCGGGTGGTGGGCTCAGCAGCCTAAGCAGAGATGCCCAGACTTCCCTCTTACTAGACACCCCCTCCAGCTCCTATCCAATCTTCTATGAGACCCTAACAAGCCAAGTAGACTTGCTACTCAACAAAAGAGCAACTACTTTTTTATTATAGTGATTTTCAGGGTGAGAAATGAAATCTGCTCAAAATGTATGTGATGTATGACTTGGAAAAGGTACAGAGAACCTGAGTAATACTTTCAGAAAGTTTAGGGTGTGTTAGCCTTTTATTGCAGTTTAGAGTCAAAATATAGAGTCCATTACGTGTTGGACTGGAATCCCAGTCACAAGAAACTCATGACAGATATTGTTGATATTCAAGAAAGAACTGAAAGCAGTAATAGCAGTGCAGATAAATATGACAGGTGAGGGAAGATTTTAAATTGCTTCACAAAAAATTATACCCTGTGCCCACCTTTATTACAGCACTTAGCGGACGACTGGGATAAGTGCTGCAGCAAAGTAACGGGTGAAAAGGTATTTCAAATGCGTGATCTTTGGCTAAATTGTAATCATTTTGAATGTCAGTGTTCTGGATGTCAAAAGCGCTGTCATCTTTTAGGTCTGTCATCAGCGTACGCTTACTATTGTAAAGAAAGTCTGCGTGGCACAAACACAAACTTTGGAAGCAACTGTAAAGACTAGGCCTGTGGTAATAGTAGTGTTGTTTTCATCCTTTCTGTGTAAAATATATAACCCTGTACGGCCTAAGTATATACACGTCTTCATCTCTTCTCATAGAGTAGAACTATAAAAGAACCACTCCAAGATATTGTAAGTCCAAGTCTTAAAATTTTCTTTATCTTAATTAACTTTGGTTGTGTATAAAAATTTGTTTGCATTGTTTGCACTTGGGGTTAGGATAGTGCTCAAGACGCATTGTGAGGGTAGTTGGATTATTCAGCAGGATTTTAGCTCTGAAAGTTGGAATCTGTGACTAAAAACTTTCCTGACTCGTGTTTAGAGGATTAGCTGATAACAGATCCAGACAGATATTATCGCTCTGTGCTGAGATTAAAAATCTCAGCCAACCCACAAGAGTTGATGATTTGCATGCATCTGTAAAGATCTGTAAACTTTAGATATTTAATACATATTTACAAATTGTCTATAAATTTAGTACTGTGGCTACTCTCCATAGAAGTGGGCACACAGCCACGATTACTCCAAAGGCACAATGCACAATAAGGTAAAAAAGATCCATAAAGTAACATACATATATATTAATCAGAAGTTGAGGAAATGTGCAGTGGGAAAAGGACACTATTAAACCATAAAAGTCATACCATATGACAGTGCAAATTAATGTATGTAGAAGTATTTGAAGTAAATTCAGTAACTTTTAATTTATAAGTTTACAGTCCAGTAAACTTTAAAATTAGAGCTGTGTTTTGTCAATTCAGTTGTAGTGCAATAGGAGTAAGGGGTAGTAAGAGGTGGAGTAGCCTATGGTCATTTTCCCCATTCAGTTTTGTATAATTGATAATTTTATACTGTAGATACTATAGTGACAGAGATTATAGTATAGACTATATTATAGTGGCAGACTTTATCTTTATATGCCACTAAATGGATTTTAAATAAAACAATCAAGATGTGATTGAAGTGTAGACTTTCATCTTTATTTTGATAACTTTCACATAAATATAGCATTTACTGTTCAGTCCCTCCTTTTTCAGGGACTGAATAGTACTTGGTCAATTGACTGACAAGAGGTTATCTGACCAGGTGTTGTCCATTCGCTTATTACTCCAACACAAATGAATCAGGTCAGGAGTTGATATCAGGTACTGAGTTGGCATTTGGCAACTGTTTAACTTAAGCTACAATTATGAAATCCAAAGACATCCCATTGCAATAGAAGGTGGCCACATTGACAAAAAACATAAATCTATAAGAGAGATAGCAAAAACTTTAGGTGTTGCCAAATGAAAAGTTTGGTAATGGATACATAATTCCTTCAGTTTAGAGATTTACTGCATACTCAAACTTTGTCCATTTGCTTGATTTGGTGGTTCTCTCTGGAGCAGAGGGACGTCTGCTTCACCAAGCTCCTGGTTAATGAAATGAACCACCTCTCAACTGGCTATTCTTTTTTCCAAGGGATGGCTTTTTGGTCTGGCTGGCTGGCTCAATCACTTACAGTAGGCTATGATTTCGTTGTCACGTTCACCCTAACCCTATCTGGCTGATTCGTGGTCTTATTTAAGTTGCTTTCAGCAGCAGTCTACTGAATACAGCTGATAGATGGTTTATTAACTGTAATGACAGGCCATGGCTGTGAAGTCACCATAAATTGAAATTTGAGACTCACTTGATGCTTGAGAATTGCAACTGGTTTTAGTTTCACACAAGATTGTTTTGTTGTCACATGCTTTCATGTGTTTGTTACTGCCAGTCCAAAGATCACTTAAAAGCCTGACTTTTTTGCAGGTCAAGTCTATGTCTTGTCCTTCTTATGTTCCTTTGATTGTTGTTTTTGGTGGTTCTCTCTGAAGCAGAGGAAACTTCATCAAGCTGCTTAAAATTATCCACCTCCTGATTGAGACTTTTCCAAGCCACAACAATCTTTTGGTCTTACTGGCTGGCAAAATTGTCAATACAATAAGATTGTTGAAGGGCACTGTTGGACCATTCCCCTATGACATGATCTACAGTAAATTTGTTAATATATATATATTTTTACCTTTCTAACTTCTTACCTGGTAAGGTAACTTCTCTTTAAACATATTTAACTTAACTAGTTTGTAGCCCTATTATAATCAGTTGTTGTAAATTGAGCTCTTGTGACTTGATGAACTTGATGATTAAGTAAGTATATTAAATTATTGTGTTAAGGGTTTTGTTGTTTTACCTCTGTCCTTAAAAAATAAAACCTTAACCTAAATTATTTTAATAATAAAAATCTAGTTTCAGGTTCAAAGAAATTGACTTTAAAGTGACCTCTTTATTTCCAGCGTATCAACATCCTGACAACTCAACCTGCCTGTTATAGCTGTGGCATTGCTGTAAGAGAAAAATACAACTATGAGTTACTAATTGATATAATTACCCAACAAGGTTAAACACAGGGTAAAACAGGAAAAACTACTGGTATGCTACTAGCTGTAGAAGAACCACGAGCAATGAGAAAGTGGGTCATATAAATACACTGTGGGGGAAATTAGAACCTGGTGTGCAGGTGAGCAAAGTCAAGTGACTTGTCAGGGTTTTACAATATAGCAGACCCCAATTACAGACAAGGGCTCAGAAGGCTGGATTATGTGAGGTTTATTACAGGAAATATTGATACAAACACCATAACGAAACAAAACCAAACTACTATTCGGGGTGAGAGGTAAACAGGGGAAAAGGTAACTAACAAACAGGCTTGAATATGTACATAGAACTGAGGGCGAGCCAAAACAAAAGGTGCATGGAACTAACTCATGACATGGAATGGAATAAATGAGATTAAATGCAGAGTGCCTGATGAGTAGAGTGGTTGCAGCTGGGGATAATGAGGTGAGGTGAGTAAATGTTAAGGAGGTGTGTCCAGAGCTGTGAGCAGGGAGTGGCCAGGTAAGTGCAGAGGAAAGCAAACAGAAGATGCACAGAAACAAAGAAAACAAACCAAAAGACCTAAACTCATGACATGACCAGGGAAAGGAGGCAAAGGGAAAGGGTAAGGGGCTGAATGGGGAAATTATGATTTGTAAGAATGTTGAGGACACAAGGAGGGAAAATGGCTAATGGGCAAAATGAGCAAAAATATAAAAAGCTGAGACAGGAAATATGACAGCTTCCAGGGATTTATAAGCACACAGACTCTCTTCGGTTTACATATGAGCTCCTTCCTCATTCATATTCCAACACCAGTAAAACACTTTATATTTGAAGCACATTTTTAAAGGCAAACACACTATTGTCAACACTTGCAAAACAGAATGAGGGAAAATTGGGTCTTCTCCAATATGACTACTTTTGTAACTAAAACTCTGCTGAATAGGAGGAGCTAGGGATCAGAACACAGTAATGGTCAAAGTACATTTTGTTTTTTGTATAGTGTAAGTTATGGTAGGCAGCAGGCAGGAGAGGACAGGAGGCGACAGTGGCGCAGTGGGTAGTGCAGCTGCTGTTGCCAGATGTTGCCATGTGCCAAAGTGTCCCTGGTCAAGACTCTGAACCCCCACAATGTCTACAAGTCCCCAGCCACTGAGGGTGCACTTCATTATTGTACACGTCATAAAACTTGGACAGTAGAAAGCCAGCATAAACACTTCTTTAACCACCCACCAGAAAGCATAAACATTTAGATAATCAGCGATGTCTGTCCTGCCAATTGTCTCCCATCCACTGTAGTTATATGTGTTAACTATAGTGAGATAGTTAATTTATTTCAGACATCACCTAGAAATTATTATTGGGAATGCTTTTTATTTGATGTATGTTTATATTTTTGTGTGTTTTTTTAAAGGGACATTTTTACTCAGGTTTCAGTTTATTAGGTTCAGTACCATGTGTCTACACTTGAAACTGTACAGAAAAATCTGAATAGATAAAGCATTAATTTGCAACTAATCACAATTGGCAGATAAACAAAAACAAAAGAGTCATGTGAATAAGCACTTACACTGACGGCCTCAGCTGAAATGCTTCAATGAATGAAATGCTTATAATAGCATGATACTACTCAATCAAGTACAATAAGCATAATGTGCTTATTTCAGCAGACAGCATTTAAGAGACTCACAGCCTCCATGGTAAAATATCTAATATGTTTCCCTGCATACACACTGACCTTATGGTGAACTGTTATGTGTATTATAACTTACCTTAAACTCTCCTTAAACTGAATTTGCGCATTAAGGTTTGGATTATAGCATCTTCCTATCTCCTGAGCGGATCCTGATCTTGTTGTGACTGCAACAAAAAAGATTGCCAGGGCAGGCTGGGCAACCAGTCATGAACCAATTTCCAGCTGATCCTGTGCTGTGAAGCATATCAGTGGGTCTTGAAAATAGGCTGTGATTTTGGATTATATTTGGAGCTCAAATAAAACGTGTGTGTATGCGTTTATGTTTGTATGTGTGCTAAGCTATTTCCACTGTATTTTCCACAAATACAAGAATGAAATACAAGGTCTCTCTCTGATGTTTGACTGATTAAATATGTCAGCAAATGGAAGATTCAAAGAAGAGAGGCACAACTGTAAAATGAGTAAAATGTGTTAAGACTCCTGTTGAAAGCCCCGGATCCTGAAAATAAATATCAGTTTATCATTTGTTGTTGTATTTTGTATAAATGATGTTTTTGTGTTTATGGTGGTTTTACATCTCTTTGTAATAGTTTTGAATGTTCTTATGTTCATTTTGCATCTCTGTTATTGTTTTGTGTCTATTTGCAATTGTTTAGCCTCCATCTGTGATTGTTCTGTTTGTGGTTCACAGATTGCTTTCTGTCTCTATGTGGTAATTTTGTGCTACTTCACAGTGTATTTGAGGTCATTTTGTGTCACTTTGTTGTGTGTTTGTTTTTGGGTGCCTTTGTGATTGTTTAGCTTCTCTTTGTAGTCATTTTGCATTTCTTTGTGATTTTTTTGTCTATTTGAGATGACTTCATATCCCTTTGCAGCCATTTTGTCTATCTATGGGCTAATTTTCAGCTTTTGACAATTATAGTTTTTTGTGAGTTATTTGGCCAATGCTACCAAAATGAAAAGTTTTGTTATCAATTGAGGCGAACTGGTCGGAAGTTCTCACTTTCGTTGTCATCCTGTCTTTGTTTTACTTTTTGCCAGAGATTTTTATCACATTTTTTTCCTTGTAATGCAGTGGGGGAACAACTCTGTGTGTGGCAAAACCATGCCTGGTATTAATCACCTGTGATGTCACCACATGCAGGTATTATGGCATTCAACAGACTTCTGAGAGTGTGCTCACCTGTGTGAGAGAATTTTTATTGTGCCACCATGTAAAGACAGAAATGACACTTCACTGTTTAAATTATTTAATAAGACAATTTAGTTTGTTTAATACAAGAGTCTCAAGATCATGGTCTCTGCTTCTCTAGCCTGATCCGTTTCCTGTTTTCCCTCCTACCTGCTCATTGTCTCACTGATTGCAGATTGCTTACACTTGGTCTCTCCTCCCCTTTATAAGCAGGTCCATCTGTCGGAATCGGATCACGGATTCAGAAAAGGGACAAGGGGGTGTGACCTGGAGGGCTGGGCGTAGCCTTTATTTTTTTTTTTCTTGACCTATCACTAACTCACCTTGTTCCAGTTTCCATTGTGTCTTCAGTAGATATAGATCTGCTCACTACACGTGGTGGCAGCTATTTTGCCATCTGCTCACTACACGCGGCGGTGGCCATTTTGTCACAGGAAGGCATCCTTTGAGCAGGCCATGAATGAACTAGGGGACTGTCTGGAAATCCTCACCACCGCCATTCAGGGAATTGGCAAAAAATACAGATAGTTATCCACCAGAGAAAAACAATCACCCCCTCCACCGGATGTTGTCCGTTCTTGACCCAATGTGCCATCTCTTTCCAGTTCCAACCATCAGTTTTTGTTTCCGAACAGGCGAAGGTGGGCTGTGTGAATTCTCTACTCACCGGAAAAGCCTGGTAGCCCAAGGACACAAGCGCCTGTAGTGTCCAGACCTCCCTCTCCCGAAACCGGATCGGACGCACTAGACTTTCTCCAGAGGAGAGGGAGCGACGTTTCAAGAACAACCTGTGTCTGTATTGTGGAGGTGCATAGGTCCGCGCCTGCCCGCTAAAAGCCAAAGCTCAGCAGTTTCTAGGGGGGTATCGCTGAGCCAAACCTTAAATTACACCCCTGAGACTTGCCCTCTCACCGATGTCAAGATTCACCTTAAAGACAAGATCATGACCGTACCTGCCTTTATTCACTCTGGAGAAAGAATAGAATAGAATAAAACAGTGAAAACAGTACACAAAAACAATAAATACAATCTCCAAGAATAGTGTCTGTCATATATGTTTACCTATGTATGTATACATGTGTATATATGCTACTTGCATGTGCAGGGTAATATATAAAGTGTGTGTGCAAGTGTGGAGGTGAATATACCTAGTAATATTGCACAGGTCATGATTAGCATATTGCACAGATAAAGCATAACATA
>OMLM01007529.1:8612-38171 GCA_900302695.1 Helostoma temminkii
TGCAGAACTGCTTCAGCTCAGACATATTTTTAGGATGTCTGGTGTGAACAGCTCTCTTGAGGTCCATCCACAGCATCTCTGTTGGGTTGAGGTTTGGGGTCTGAGTGGCCTACTCCAAAAAGCAGAATATTTTGTGTCTCTAAAGCCATAATGTAGTAGATTTATTTTCATGTTTAAGGTAATTTTGCTATTGCAACAACCTTCTCTGCTCCCCTACTGGTGGACAGCCATCCTGATGTTATCCCATAGAATACCTTAATAAACTTAATTTCTACTCTGTTAGTGAGGTGCAAACACCCAGAGTCAAAGCCTTCCCAGTAGTGTTGTGGAGTGTCTAGATGGTCTGAAGGCATCCTGCAATGTTTTTGGAACCACTCTGGTTTAATGTTTTGTGTATTGTAAATTTATTGGCTCATGAGATATTAATTAACATTAATATTAAGTCTTTAGCAGAGTCTTTAGCTCTGGGATTGTTTTTTTTCCTTTACTGAACATTCTGTGTTGCTTATTTGGAGCGATCATAGCTCAGCGCCCACTTCCACAGAAAGTAACCATAGTACCAAATTGTCTCCATTTATAGACAGTTTGTCTAAATGTGGACTGACAAATATCTAAGCTGAGATTACTTTCTAAAGTAATATATGATCAATTTAAATATATTGTGTCATGCTTTAATCCCAACTTTGTCACAACCTCCCTGCTGCTGTAGTAAGCATTTAACCTAACCCTAAATATTAACCCCAGCTATGTTCCATTTGAACCCCATTCCTAACCTGTATGTTATCTTAATTCTCATTTTAACCCAAAAGTATTAATCCCAAAATTAGACCTTTGAGAGGTAAATAACATCAAAATACCTTTTTTTTCCCCCCATCCTTTTATCACAGTCTAAATGTGTTGGTCCTTGTAGGTATAGAAACATGACAGCATACACTCGCAGAGGCGTAAATACACACTAACATTACTCACACACATAAATCTAATGTCACCTCTATTCTAGCAGCCTGTTCAGTCTCAGAGGGTTTTATCAGAGCTTTCAGGGACTGATTGGGGGAGATGGCAGTAATGACTGCAGGGCTTGAGGTCGCAACCCTGTTATGATAACTAAACTCTGAGGTCAAACGCATGAACGTCTGCATGCTCTGACTGCTGATGATGCCTGATACCAGCAGATGAGTAATGCTTTGTTGCCTTGTGCTGTTTAAAAGCCATTCACATCTGGAATTTGCTTTTTATCTGTTTTTAAATACGAAATACCAGTTGACCTATTATCATAGTAACATTAATCAAAAAAAGCATGTGTTCTTTTTGGATGATTTATCTTTCCATTCATTTGAAAATGTTTTAGTCTAGTTGTGTTAATGTGGTAAAGTTTTGAATTTTACTGCAAAACCTTACCTCTTACCTCTTTATGTTTTGTATAAGGATTGTACGAAAGAAGTCATAGTATTTTCTGTTCAACAGAACAAAATAAAACAATATGAGATGATGCTGCAGATTTAGTTTAAGAATGAAGGTATGGCTCAATTTTGTTAGTGTTTTCATATCGTGCAGCTCACCTTTCTTCCAATGTACAGTATATCTTTCATAGCCTTGCTGAACTTTAAGTAATTACTTCTAAGAGTTACTTCTGAAGTGGATTAAAAGAGGTTAAGTATCTTGAAGAAACACTTGGTTAAACCAGAATATCAACCAAGTGAAAGTTTACATATATCACTTACACAGTTGGCCTGACTGCAATTCAGCCTAATTTTAGACAGGTAGATGTGCAATAAGCAGTGTGAAGTGGATTAACTAAAAATTGTAGTGGATTTCTTAGTGAAACCCCAGGCTTTAAAGAATGCTTTAATCTGCATATCGTGCCTCTATACTTGCATTTCTGGTAATCTGGTTCTGCTTCCAAAACTTGCTGGAAATCCTTAAGTATGTTCCAGAAAGAAACATTAATCTTGCACACATGGTTTAGATTTTTATGCACACAATACAACTGCATTGGAAGTACATAGATTACAAATGAGAAAATGAACGCTTAATTTTAGAGCTCTTGAGCGTGTGTTTGTATGAACATCTGCTCAGTGCTGTCAGGAAGGACGACTACAGTTGCATAAATAGTCACTTTCAAAACATGTATGTTTATGCATGTGCCAACATATAGTCTGTTAAGTGCATGGTTAAATGTTTACAGTCAGCAACCAGAGTGCGATTTTACATCTTTCTAAACAAACACGCAAACAGTCAGACTTACATACATTGAGGCATGCTTGTAGTCAGACCTACAGTACAGGCAGTCTGACTTCTACAGACAGTCAGAGCACATGTATAAATCTGGCATAATGCTGATTTTTTACTTTTCCCCAAAAAGGACTGCTAGCCTGGCAGAAAGGAAACAAGAATTATTCAATCAAACAGCTCTCCTTCCATATCCAGATTTGACTCTAGCTGTATAAAGCTGGCCACTTAATCCTTTTATCAAACCTTCTGATGGAATACTCTTATTGGAAATGCCCAGAGAGAGAAATAATATTAAGGTCATTTCTATCTCTAGTTTATTTTCCCCTTAAAAAAAAAATCCCACCTCTGCTTTCCGTTTTTATCTTGAGACAATAATTACTTCAGGTTTGCGGATGGAGACCAATCTGCTGATTATTAATCTTCTCTGACCACTGAGGATCTCAGTCCTCATCAGTAATAACAGAATCAAATTGTCCTCATTTTTTAAAATGGCAGCATCTCTGGGAAAGTGTGTTCGTACTGCGCTGTGGTGATTCTTGGTCAAGCAGTTTGGAGTGAAAACGTAATGTAGGTTGGCTGGTGATGATGGCTGGTAGTAATAATATCTCTCAAGTGGTAGATATGGGCTGTGAGAGCTGCTGTTCTGTCCTGTCAGCATTTTACAGCTTCATATCTCTGCTCTCTGAAGCTCTCTGCATGTCTAGGGTTTAGGTGGGTGTGTGCAGCCTAGGATTTTTGTCGTATTAAAACAATATTTCCCACTGGAAGAAAATAATTTGAACTCTAAAAGCTGTTTTACCCTCAGGAGTGGCATTTAGTGTTTCCCTCCTGTCTCAGTTTCAACAGCTGCAATGTCTGAATCTGTTGTGGTATAAAGATACACATACTCATATTACAGGTATATTCACCTGTGGTCATGCAGCATTTTAAACCTAAATAAATTAATTTTATTACTAAATGAATCAGAAGTGATTAAAAACTACATTTACATTCTGATACATTAAAGGTTCAGTTCACAAATTTGTAGGACTGTTTTAAAGCAAGATGCACATTTCCATACTGAAAAAAATCATGGTGTACTTATTCCTCTCAGTAAAGTGATGGAGAGCCAACATTTACAGCCCTTGCATTCATAAGTATCTTATAACAAAAAGAGGGAGGTTTGCACTAGAACTTCTGCCTGGAAGATTATCCACTTAATTATATGGGGTGGCATGTAGATCAGTTGGTAGAGCAGTAGCAGAGCAGTCGTCTGTTAGTGGTTCAATTCCTGCTTTTTCTCTCTTGGCAATATGGTAAATCCCTGTAATAGCGCCCTCCTCTATGTGCACCAGTCCAGGGGGATCAATGAAGTATGTCAGTATATTGTATAGACCTTTTGGCTCATCCCGAGGTTGGGGTTGCCACAGCAGAGCATGGTCCACACATGGCCCCACACCTTTAATATCTGAGGGTATTAAGATAATTATGTTGTTTGCTCTTGGAAAAAAAATTTTTGATTTTTAATAAATATTTCAAAAGTATGTCAAGTTTGTTTGTCAGGGGCACAGTGCTACGTCCGAAGTTCAGTTCACTATTGATGAGTGCAACAGCCTGTGAGTAAGTCTTGTGTCCTTTGTAAAAAGAGCTTTAAAGTAAAAAAAGGAAAACCCTGTTATGACGATGTTACTTGGGTTATTTTAGGATAAGCTTTGAAACTGAAAGTCTACAGTGTAAACATTGTGGTCTGGAGGTTTGGACAGTGAAAGATGGGGGTAATTACCAAAGGAGCTAATAAATGACACTGTCAAAGTTGCACAGTGAACAGTGCAGCATCCACACTGTGCAGTAAAAGTAAGAATTTTGATATCCTGCTTATTGCCAGACTCCACAGTTAAGTTGGCTTTTAATACGTCAAATAACAACAGACTTATCCTTTGGGTGATTGTTGTTCAGTCTGTGCTTTTGACTAATGGCTGAGGTATTCTACCATGACTGCCCTTTGCTTGGGGTAAGGGTTAGTCTTTTCAAACTGACAATAATTGAACATACAATAGAAATAGAAATTTATAGTCATGTGAAAGTTGGTGCCCCCTCTTTTAATTTTAGTTTTTTTTCTGTGATCATCTGATTGTAATTGGTCTTAGTATTAGGAAATACAAACTCAGGCAAACAACATATAACTGTTTTCACCATCCCTTTATTTAACAAAAATTAAGCCAGTGCTTTAAATTACCGTCCTTACTTACATACAAACTAATTTCGACCAAGAGTAGTTGTCATATGACCTCACATTTGCCTCTATAATACTCTGGTACAGAGAGGAGTTCATGGTCAACTCAATGATTGCAAGGCTGCCCAGGTCCTGTGGCTGCAAAACAGGCCCAAATCATTACCCCTCCACTGCTGTGCTTGACAATGCATATGAGGTATTTTTGGTATGTGCTGTGTTCGTTTTTGGTGAACCTTTGACTTTTCTCCAAAGTTTGGTTTTATGAACAAATTCCTATAAAACTAAAGATTTTTCCATCAGTCTTGGTATTTTGTGGGCTAATTAGCAAAAGGTAGCAAATATGCTACACTAAGGTGGTTATGTTAAGCTTAACATTGCCATTGTGAGACTGTCACCTTGTTTACAGTAACACTAAACGGTCACTGTTCTATTAGAATGTCTAGCATGTCTGCAGTATATAATCTTTTAAAGACTACATCATTGTTCAGATGAACTCAATTGATTTGTGATGTTAACTGGTTGATATCATCCCTGTTCTTCTTTTCTCATAGACCAGTTCAGCAGCTGCTCAGTGTGAAAAGCAGATCTTGTTTATATCAGAAAGAAGGAAAATAAAGAGATTGCTGCAGCACAGAATGAAGATTGACACTAAATGAATTTTTCCCTGTGGAAGATTTCAGGTTGTTTCGACCGATTGACCTCATGATGGCTACTGTTTTATACTACTGATGGAATGGAACAAATCCCATGACCTGGACGTTGAGTTCTGGTCAGGGGATCCAGGAGCTAGCTGATTCCTGCCCATTAGTCTCTCTGACCAGAGTGGCCGTGCGAGGTCCCAGACCATCACCTCATCCTACACTATGTAGTGCATGATCTGGTAATGGGATAACAAGTCATAGTTTACTGTTCTCTGGCTGCCCTGCTGCACATATACTGTATGTGTGTGTGTGTGTTGGAGAGAAGGCAAAAGAGCTGTAGAACCATAGAGCCGTGTATTTCCACAGACCTATAATTATCCTCCTGAGGAAAACAAGTGCAGAGTGAGTGGTTCATTGTGGAAGCAGGATTATAGCTTGTGAGAGGACAGAACTCTCTGTGCTTTGTGTTGGCTAAGGTTTGTACGCAGCACACATACACCATGTGGGTGCGTGTATCATCACATCTAATGTCAGAGTGTCTCAATCAATTCCCTTCCTGTACATTTTGCTGAATATTTGACTTTGTTGTCTTGGAATGTCGCCCAGTCTGGGCCCAGGGCAGGTGGTTATTAATATGACAACACACACGCAGGCAAACACACACTTTCTCTGCCAATCAGACACCTCATTTAGTTTGTTTTGATCAAGGTGTACGACCCAGAGAGAGCGTGTGAGGTGTAGAGACAAGGAGACTGAAAGAAAGAAAGAGAAGGCTTTTCTTTCTTAGAGTTCCCTGTGTCAGTTGTGTAAGAAAGCCGCCAAACCAATAATTTTGTCAAGTTCTTTTTTTAGCGGAGCGGGTGAAGCGTCTTTGGATTGCCACATGTATAAAGGCAGCCCATATAAAGCCATTCACAGCACTGAATGAACACGCCATCTGTGGGGCTTTCTTATTTCCTCTTCTCTTTTCTTCCCCTCCTTTTTCAAGCCTTGTAATCAAATTTGAGCAAAATCAAATGGCGGGAGGATAGAGGGAGAGCAGTGGGGGGGGGGTTCAATGAAAGTACCTTTTGTTGGTCTGAAACGAGCAAGTAATTTACAAAATGCCCTCCCTTTGTGCAGGGGGCTAAGGGAAGAAAGAAATCAGTAGCTTTTAGAAGCTAGGCCTTGCGCTGCGACGGGCAAGATAATGAAAGCCGTCTTGTGTTTGTGGGCTAGAGAGCATCTCAAAGGCAGGCCGGGCCCCGGCTCAGGGTTAGCTTGGCTGCTGAAAAAAAAAAAAAAAAAGACAACACTCTCCTCTGTGTATGTGTGTGTTTGTGTGTTTGGCAAAGAGCGGCAAAACAGGACGGCTGTGCCCGGCTACTCTTGGCAGAGACGCTGTGAGGAACAGACAGAGTTGTCAAATGCTGAGGAGAGAAGAGGGATGAAAGGTTTCACCGGCACTGAAGGCTGCTGATCTCCTCTTACCTGTTGTCCTGTCACAGGTGCACCTGGTCGGCCCTGCATCCAGAGGTGCAACACCTCCGTAGAGGAGACTGGAGGAGAGATGAAGATGCAGAGAGAATGAAGCATCCTGCAGGGATCATTGTGCTGAAGGATTACGAGGGGCAGAAAGAGGATTTCATCTGACTGTTTTCTTCCTTCTGTTCTTCTTTTAACGCCTCGGAGCAGAGGCACCTGACTTTTGAAGGACACTGCGTTAATTGCATGGATCTGCTGGATTTTTACCTGAGTGGCATTGCTGATGTCATGGATTAATACAGGTCAGACCATTTGGAACAGCAGTAAATGAACTAAGCATAGCCAACTGACTTCCTGTCTGAGAATATGAGTATCTAGATATGATTAACAGATGGTGCATGACATCATTACAGGCAAGTCATTTACTGTACATACTCTAGTTCACCTGGGATGTAGTCAGAGCAATGACAGTTAACTACTTGAGACGTAAGTGGCAGACATCATAGACATTAAATCCAGTTTTAATATTGTAAATTAGTTGCAGTTCTTCTTGAGGCTGTAATTATAAAAATGGTTGTGACATGTTATTAAAGTGCATTTTATATTGTGTGTTTGTGTCTGGCCTACAGACTGGCCCCTGGTTTAAGGTGAATCGTCTGTTACCTGAAGTCTTGTCCTGCAATACGGAGACTGGTGAGTTATGACAGTTTCTATCAGATGCGGAAGGTGTGTCTCTTTACTGCTTCCTTTTACACACACAGTCAGTTTATCCTGTATACTGTATCCAGTATTTATACCTCTTTCAATCTGCCTGTCATTATATCTCACCTGTTACTCAGGTGTCTGTATATCTCACAGAGAGCCATTGCCTCTCAGCCTTCATGTACAATCTGAAGTGAATTAAATTAGGTGCTAAGGTCCTACAAGTCTTAGGATATGTAAAGCATAAATGAAATTTATATATTCCATATTAGGTTTGTTGTGATCTAGGTGTATTGTGTGTGTGTGTGTGTGTGTGTGTGTGTGTGTGTGTGTGTGTGTATACCTGTGTTTTGCAAACAGTCCTTTAGACCCGAGTTAAGAGGAAATGGATGCTTGGCAAATGCTCAGCAAGCATCCTTATCGCTGCCACTCTGAGCTGACCACCGCAGCTCCTTAATAATGGACACAGAACACAGCCATTTCTATTTATGCACTCACTGACACCTTACTGTCTTGCAGTGTGTTGCCACAGATAATATTAAATCCCCAAATAATGCCTCATTCAGGGGAGCGTTCATTCTAAGTTTATTAACCCAGTCCTTCAGTATCTGATTTAATGTCGGAGAAAGAGGAAAAAGCTGAGGCAGCATACACAAACAAAAAAAACATATAGGAAACTATAGAATTAAGTATTGTGAGTTTCTGTCTTTCTCAGCAGGAGGTGATGTGGGATAATGAGAATAGCGTTTGACACAAGTGGAGGTCTGCTGGTTAATGGTGTGGGTCTAAAACACAGACATGGCGAGGATGTTCTCCACGGCAAAGCTTTTTCCTCCCTGGCCTCCATCCCAAGTGCAGACAACAGACGTCGTCATTTTCCAACTCAATTTAGAGACGCATTAGGAGATGCTGAGGCGCGCCCAGCTCTCTCAAATGCAATCAGCCTGCCTGTGTGTTTTAAGAGGAAATGGAGGGTGCCATCTTTATTGACTTCTTTTTGACTTCTCCTCTTCTCTAGACCTTCTCCTCTTTTATTTTCGTGGAAATAGTTTCAAAAACGTAGACGGATGCGTATGGATTTTATTCATGACTGCCCTCTACTGATTTGTCTCCCTTTTAGGTTACATGAACGAAGGCAGAGATGGCGTTCATCATTTAGATTCAGATTTCTTCAGGTAAGATCAATAAAAGCGTATAGAAAGTTTTAGTTTGTGTATAGTCCTTTCAAACTGAGGATTTTGGCAGCAAAACACAACAAAAGTGTGATTGAACTTAAGCTAAGTTCAGCATGTGATTTGTTTTAATTAATTAAATGAAAGCCTAATAAGACATAAACAAAGAGCCATGCAGTATTTTTAAAGTTAGTTTTATTTTAACATCCAGTTTTTATTTTAAACTCTCCAGATTCTTAAATTTGGTCATATTTACATAGCATGCATGGTTTGAAATGGATTAATATGCTCAATGCTATTGTTTTTACACAATAGAAATGTTTATGTCTATTTATCAATTTATTTTGATAAATTCTTAATTATGTTTCAAATGATCACAGTGAGTTTAACGCACGTCACCAGGAATCATGATATTGTCGTCTTCCTTCCTCACTTTCAATAACATGCATTTGATTTTACTCAGTCAAAAATAACTCAGTCTTAACAGGATCTTTTTCTGTGTCTTGGTTTTTAAATTGATCGTAAATTCAGGGGCATTTAAAAGCTTTTTAAACTTTGCTTAGCAAAACCTGCTGGTGCCCTGAAAGTCTGCCTCTCCCTCTCTTTCCCTCTAATTGATTTTACACCTTTGAGCCTCACAATAGTTTTTCTGAGTGCACTTAGGGGAGAGATTCAGGACAAAGTCATTTTGAGATCTACCTCCATGTAGATACGCACCAGCTGCCTACAGCCCTGCACTGTCAATGTCCTGTTTGACCCTCATTTAAACATATGACTAATTAAGAGCTGGGTTGAAAAGACAAAGAATGGGGGCTGGGAATGATGGAAATGAGAGGAGGAGGTTGGAAAGAGGAGGTTTAAAAAAGCGAATGTGAGGAAAAAGAAAGAGACGTCTTTGAAAAGATGACACCTGATGTTATACTCTCTTATCCGCAGCTATTTTTCTGTTTCTTCGTTCTCTGAAAATTGTCACACATCATTCATCCTCTTTTTCACTCTCCATTTCTCTCTGTATCACCTCATTTCCTGTACCAGCTGTTCACTCATCTGTTTCACTTTTGATCTCCGTCTCCACCAACATCAGATTGTTCCATATTCCTTCTCTGCCTCCTTTTTTCGTCCTCCCTCCCTCACATCCTTCAATCGCTTGTCATTTCATTCAATAAGCCCATCTCTTGAATCACCCATGTAGGAGAAGCTCAGACGACAGCGGATTGGTCTCGCACAGAAATGCAAACATCTAATATTGATTATTTCTCACACTGTGGACACGCAGACATAGAAAATGTTATTCATATGTGCCGTTAAGTGGATGCATCGCTCGGGCGAATCTCTTTTTCACCACGCACAGATCTATAGCGTTCAGGTGGAGGAGGTCTCTCCGAGCATGTGGACGTTATCTTGAAACGAGGGGCTGGCTGCCATAGCAACCATATGATGAGGCAGCCAGGGCTATTTAAAGGAATTCAGCTGCTGCTTGTGTTCCTGACAGCTTCACACCGGTCCAGTGAAAGACAAAGAAATAGATGTGAATGCAAGAAGCATAATATAGTTCCAACCCTACAATCTAGCGTGTGGTGTTAAGACTGGGCTACACAAAAGAGCCAAAAACAACAAATACCATAGTAACAGTCTAAATGTAGGGTTACTTACACCGCACGAACAAATGTTTAATCTGAAATGCTCTGTTAGGAATCTGAAGAATTGTTTCATTTGCCTTTAACACCTGATATTGTTTGTCTGCCATACTGCATTCATTCTTGCAGCACAGCCTCTTTCCCCACTGGTGCCAATCAAATAAATCAGATTTAATTGCTGCCTAACAATCCAGCTAAGCAAGTGAACGCACCGTCTTGTCATTTTGCTGAGAACACGCTGCACACATGAGGCTGACATACACACACACGGTCCTGGCAAAATAAACGGTAAAATACATTTCTGATTGAAATATATGAAATGAGAATTACTACGACGTGGCCAAAGCTCGCCACACGTCAGTGGAAATTTTTATGTTTTTGTCCATATGCTCGAGTCATCTGCACGAGGGGCCACCGTGTTGTAATGTCTCACATTATTCATGCCTTTTCCTCTAGAGAGGTATTTCTCAGTGGACAGAAACACATGAGGAGGCAAACAGAGAGGAAGAACTGCTGTGCACCTACGGTGCCTTGCATGCAGAACGCGCAGAGGGAGAGCAAACAAAGCCTTCCTCGAACACATACTTTATTCACATGCTTCTCTCTCATTACTATTGGTTGTAAGAAGCCATCCACCTGAAGGACACCGACATTTCCTTCCCATCACCTACAGAGAAAACTGCTGTATTTGAGCTTAGCTTCACACGTGTCTGTCAACATTTAACTCTGGTAATGATAGGAAAGGCAGCAGCTTTTGCTCATCATCTGTGCCTCTTTCATGTCTGTTTCATTCTGAGCTTTTCATCAAATTACCACCAAAAAAGAAGCTGTTTTTAGCACAGTATTCAGGTTATAGAATTTAGTTTTCCCAAGCCAGCAAATTAATTAGATCAAACCTTTACGTAGTGTCCCTTTTAAAAGGTATTGTTCCTGGATTTCCTCTGATTATGCAAGTTTGTTGTCTTATAGGCATTTAGACACAAACCATATCCGTCAGGGTGGTTTCGTAGAAACAGGCCATTGGTGTGTTCATCTACACAGACAATCAAATACTATTTTAATAATCAATTCAAGAAAAATTTAAGAAAACAATCATTACTTGCAGCCATATAAAATTTTCACAGCCTGACGAGACACTGACGCCTTAAACGTTCTGCACATGAACGTCAGCTAAATGTGTGAAATGAAAACATTAAATAATTTGAATCAGCCTCACTGGTCTGTGCACACTGGGTTGATACTGTTGGTGATTCTAATCCTGTCTTTTTTTTTATCATGCTGATACTGTACAGTATTTTAATATGAAGTGCGCTGTAATTGGTGAAACTGTCAGTGTTCCTTTATTGCTCAGACGAGCCCAGCGTGATATTGCAACGCCTGTGAGAGCAGTCGGGAAGATTTAAAGTGCTTCATGGAAGCAAAATTATGAATGACCTCTCTCATAACACTCCCTGTGCTCTTCAGTCTGCTCTTTATCTCATTCTAATCCCAACTCATTTCATATGCTAAGTAAAAGCTTATATCCCTCTTCACTGTACATACACACACACATCCCTCATTGCTGTGGCGTGATTATGAAATTTGCATAGAGGATGTTATTGGGGCTGTGCAGAGCAAAAGCTCAAGAGCTGCAGCAGGGGGTTGTTGGGTGGTCTAATGTCTGCCCAGGGTAGACAGGTGGGGTAGAGACTACCTCACGTCTGGATTTATGATGAGAACTCAGAGAACGAGAGGAACTCAGAGAAAGCTCATGTCTCCTCATCCTGAATGGTTTCCTCAGATTCTCATTTGCATGTTCTCTTCTCACAGCTGCCACAGATGTAACGAAGATTAGGAGCGAGAGGAAGAAAGGGGGAGCTGTTTCTGCACCCCGGGGGAGGGCATAATGAGGTGGAACCAGTCCTCTGCTTCCCAATGGAAAGCCACTTCCATCGCGAGAGCGCCATCTGCTGGCTCGGTGGGGCGGGACAGCTGGTGTTGTGAATCAGGCCGCCACAATCCAGGGACCGGCTACTTCCCAACACCAGGGTTTTGCCATCACCCCTCACATCTCGTCAGGCTTTCGTCTTTGACTTGGTGTGAACATTTTTACTGTTTGTCATGCTTAGTTTTTATTTATACTGCCACGTCCCAATCAGATTATGTCCAATATGAACCGGTAAAAAACTGTAAGAGAAATGATTTAGTAAATAAACACCCTGCAGAGATAATTATAATCACAAAAGTATTTTTCTTAGACTTGAATGAATAAAGTCTATACATTATGAAAATGTGTTAGCGGTTTAATTCAAATTGTTCAAAGAAGCAAACACAATGAAACCAAATAAAGTTCAGAAGGTATAGTTTCACTGATTTGTGATATCTAGCCCAGTATTAAGGCATATATCAGATCAGACTGTTCCAACACTTTTTTTATTCCATACACTTTAATTATTACATTTAAATGCAATAAGGTAACATTTGCAATAAAGGCAAAGGTTCTCCACCCATCTCTCTTATGTTTGGGGGCCATGTAGTTCAGTTGGTAAAGCTGTCTACCAAGCCCAGGGTGGACAACACACCAAAACCCAGTGGGTGTCCCTCACTTGTAAGTCACTTTGAATAAAAGCATCTGACAAATGACTAAATGTAATGTAGTAGTGTCTCAAATTTCAGCATGAACTGGTGTTTTTACGAATATGGAAGAAAATATAATTAAATAAACCTGTGTTGTAAGGCTGTCTGAAACACACACACTCACAAAAGACACAGGTTTGCTTAGGCATAAGACTACATTTATTATTTATTTATTTATTATTACATACTGTCAACATGTTGACAGTATGTAATAAAAGCTTCTTGCTTAAAATGGCTGTAATTCCTAAAGGGTAAAAGTCACATTTCTGTGGAACCTCTTAAATAAAGCTGAAAGTCTACACTTCAGTCACATGTTGATTGTTTTATTTTAAATGCATTGTAGTGGTGCGTAACAGCAAAATCATAAAAACTCACTGCCCAAATACTTATGGACATAACTGTACTGCAGATTATATGGTTCCCCTTCTGTGGACCCTTGACTTGTTTAGTATATTTAAAGGAGAAAATTTATCCATCCATTCTAAACCGCTTGTGCTGGAGCCTATCCCAGCTGTCAGGTGAGAGGCAGGGTACACCCTGGGCAGGTCGCCCATCTATCGCAGGGCAGAAAATGTATCCCTGCCTCAAAATTTTAACAACGAAAGATGAAAATGTTTTGTCTTTGAACGCAATGTATGACAAAATTGTTGTGTCTTTTTCACACATTATTTGTGTGTTATTATTGTGTATATCACTGCATGGGCTCAGGGATACTTCCAAAAATCCCTGTCTGCTAACACAGTTCACTGTGTCATCCAAAAATGCAGGTTAAGAAGAAGGCTTGTATGAACTTGACCCAGAAACGCTGCAACATTCTCTGGGCCAAAGCTCATTTAAAATGGTCTGTGACAAAGTGGAAAACTCTTCTGTGGTCAGACAAATCGAAATTTCACGTCTTTTATCGAAACCATGCGAGCTGCTTCCTCCGGACTAAAGAGGAGAGGGACCTTCCGGCTTGTTATTATGTTCAAAAGCCTGCATCTCTGATAGTACTGTGGGGGGTTGATTAGTGTATATGGAATGGGCAGCTTGGACATCACACATGCTTAAACATATATCCAGGTGTTAGAGCAGCAAATGCTCCATCTAGACAATGTCTTTTTCTTGGACTTGCATATTTCAGCAGGACAAAGCTAAACCACATCCTGCATCCATGACAACAGCATGACTTCATAGCAGAAGAGTCTGGATGCTGAACTGTCCTGCCTGCAGTACAGACCTTTCACCAGCTGATAACACGACACAGACCCAGGACTGTTAAGCAGTTAGAAACCTGTATCAGCCAAGAATGGGACAACATTGCTCGCTCCAAACTCCAAGAACTGCTCTCCTCGGATCCCAAACATTTACAGACTGTTGTTAAAAGAGAAGGGGATGCTACACTGCGGTAAACATGGCCCTGTCCTAAATATTTTGGGACATGTTGCTGCCATCAATTCCAAAAATTACCTTATTTCTTTTCTTTAAATGGTACATTTTCTCAGTTTAAATGTTGTATATGCTTTCTATGTTGTACTGTAAATAAAATATCTTTTTTTGAAATGTGCAAATCGTTACATTTTGTTTTTAAGCTGGTTTTACAGTGTCCCAACTTTTATGGAATTGGGGTTGTATTTCTATAGCATTTTATATCTGTATTAGTTTTATATTATGAAATTTGCTTTTTTTTAACAGGAATTTTAGATTTTCTCTGTACTGTAGTTATATTACCCACTTCTACAAGTTATGTGGCTGTTTATATTTTTAATGCCTTTTTTATGTATTTCATCAACTGATTTAGTTTGCAACTGACTAAACTGATTAGTTGAGATGTTATAAGAATCTATTGTATCTCTGACTGTTTAAATGTAACATCACACACATTATTAACGTTTTAACATGTTAAAAATATTAATTTGCTGGTTTGAAATAAATATTTCCATATAAAAATAAGCTGCTTTCTACTGCGCATGCGCAGCTCACCTAGTGTGAACTTGACGTTAATAAGTGTGAGCAGCAGGGACAAGGTTGGCGCTTTTGACAAACAATTTTTATATTAGCTGCCTTTAAGTATTATTTAGTAAGTTTTAATTGCCATCATGTTCCCGTCCTCTAGCAGGGTCAAACTTAACCGAGTCGCGTTAAAACACGAAGTTGGGCAAAAACTGGTTCCTCGGCGGAGAAGATTCGTAGAGTCGCCGAGTAACCTTAAAGTTGAGCCCAGAAAACAAGAAGAAAGTCCAGATGTTTCTGAAGTACTGTCAGTGACAGACGCTAACAGCAGTGACATTTTAACAGACCAAACGGGCCCAGAAAAAGTGATGCACAGGAGCAGTAACGCGGCAGGAGGAGAGCCGGAGACATGCGTAGGTACGCAGAAAGCAAAGAGACAAAAATATGATCAGTCATGCAAAGAGCTCACACCAGAGGGGCCGTTCACTAGAGGCAAGTATCACCAGAGCAAACCAAACACTAGGAGCAAGGTCAAGTTGGACCAACTCAGAAAACTGTGCAACCTCAGACTGAGGTTCACTTGGTGCTTTTGCACCGAGTCAGAAAGTGCGTTGTTGAAAAGCACACAGGTCCACCGCCAGGTGAAACCCAGGGGCAAAATCGCCAAAATGTCTTGTGAAACGAGGCCGAGTAGTGAGGCGGCCCCGGCCAGAAAGGGCCAGAAACGGGCTGACTTTAAGGCTGGTGCGGGCAAGTCGTCTGGCAGAAGATGTCAATTGAGACGACGGGATTTTTATAGTAAAACACTCACTACTCATGGTGCTAAGAGCTGCAGGGACAGAAGTGGAAAGGGACAGAGCAAAGGCAAAGCCAGGTCCACTGGGTATGATCCCCAGCCTGCTGCTGCAGAAACTGGACCAGTGGGAACGGGAGCAGCGTCGGTACCCGCCGGACTGTCAAGTAAGAGGCACCTCAGCTATTAACTTATAACTAAAGCTGTTTAGTTAAGCGTGTTGAGTTACTGGCATTTGACTCCAGTTTACAGTATTAAATTGAAGATTTTCTGGTAGGTGAAAGACGATAGCTAACAGTTGGTTAACCTGATCTTTTGTAGTAGTTGTTGTTGTTGTTGTTGTTTTTTTTTGCTAAATAAAGTTTGTGGGAACGTGTCAGATGCTAAGCTAACGGCGCAGCTAACGTGTTTACTCACCTAGCTAACTACCCGTGATTAACTTTAGCCTATAACATACTGGTGATGTTTAAATTTTGGTTCAGTGGCCTTGTTAAACTGCATTTAGTCTTCCTATATATTACTTTTATAAACAAAGTGCTAACTGCTAGCTAGTCGCCCTTCAGGTCAAGCTGCCATCTTCTGCAGAGATCCCTGCAGACAGCTTGGACCCTCTGCTTAGATTTAGTTTTGAGAAGCTGCTGTAGACAGTTGGTTTGTTGTGGCTCAGTCTGAGTGAGCTCAGTTTACCAACTGGATTCATTTGCTTTATTGATAATAAAGTTGTGGTATGATTCACACCATGTACTAACTCTCTATTGGGTAGGCAGCGGTGTCATATCTGTGACCTGGAAGACATTTTGTTCCTGCTGCAAATCTTTGTGAAGCTGGTTTGTGGGACAGTTAATCAGACATTATTGAAAACCATAGTTCCAAAAATCAAAAAAGAATATACATAGGGATGTCCCGGTACCACTTTTTCCTGACTGAGTACAAATACAAGCACCTAGAACAAGTACCTGCTAAACTGATTAACGGTGGGGGGGAGACACTGCTGGTCCAAATATCAGTGGTGAAAAGGCTGAAACATCCTGTAACAGGCTGCAAATGTTTTGTCACAAAGTCATGTACCTTTGGTTAGAAAGTGCCAGTGATGTGATGACGTCTGGGAACGACAAACCTGGGCTCCAGCGGCTAAGGAGGAGACAGAATCCGGTATTTTTAACAACCGATGCAATAAACTGAGTTACTTTTATTTGAACAGAACGCAATGTCTCTGGATATTTTTTATCTCACTTCTCCAGTGTTGGTTGCAGTGGTGTTTGCGTCTCCTGGGGCTGACATTAGCAAACTGGTTGTACTGTGTTAAGCTAGATATTTAAAATATCTCCATACCACTGACATTTCTTCAGCGTCGCCTGCCTGCTCACCCAAAATGAGATTAATGCTCTGTCATAAAACAGTATCGGAGAAGTTTTACAAGGCCACAAGGGCACAAGGGAAGTATCTGACCTGAGACTGGTATCTGTATTGGTATATTGGACAGCACTACTACTGCAGCCTGCAGTAAAAAAAAGTGCCACCCTTAAAAACCTGCTTAGGGTAACTGCACTGCTTCATTTTTGTAAGGAAAAGTATCAAATGATTACTAACAGAATAGTTTTTACAAATGTATGTTTTGTTAACAAAAACATGCATGGACTGTCCCAAATAGGGTTAACACTGGTGGGGATTCATAGTGTCAAACTGAAAACTGAGGACATGTTTTGTCCCTTTAACATTTAAAAAATCCAATTGTCAAGTATTTTGTATAGTTATACTCTGTTTAACAATGTTTCTTTTCACCTACAGACAATAAAAATGCACAACCAAGCTCTACTGGACTTGCTTATTCAGAAGGATCTCTGAGAAGAGCTATTGGAGCCTCCTGCTGTGGTCTCTGTGGTGACTGTAATTACGTTTCCCCTCAGCAGAAGACACTGTGTTGGCAGGGCCAACAAAACAGTAGCTCAGAGCCTGAGCAGTCTGCGGCTGAGTTTAAACTCCAGACAGCAAACCCAAAAACTGAAGCGTCTAAGAAGATTGTCGTATGGATAGACCAGTACCCAAAGGTGACGCTCTGTAATGTAGCCCAGTATTGTGACGCATGCAGTCATAATTGTGGCTTTGTGTTATCGGATGTTTTTGAGACGAATGCCGTGCGTTGCTTTAAACAGGACATGAGAGCTGGGTTTCGGTTTTGGCCCAGATGTGTAGGCCATGACAAACACAAAAGTGAGGAATGTGCTCTGGCTAAAAGTTGTGAGTCGATGTTCGAGATTCAGTGCGAGGAGAGCGTCTCTCAGAGTCTCAGCGAAGACCAGAGAAAGATGAAAGAACGTCCAGATGCAGAGACTTTATCTGGGCATACAACATGTCATTTTGTTGAGAGTTGGACAACTGAAGCCTCTGCAACTTGTTCTGCTTCATTCTTAGAAGGTAATTGTACAAACAAGGGGGAGTACAGGACTAGGATGTGGGACAGAGATGTTGAGAAGGGGGATCTTGGGCCACGAGTGGAGGTTCACGGAGATAAAAGAATAAGGCTTGGGGATAACAGTAATGGGAGTTTGGCCTCTACCTCAGAAAGCATTGTGAAAACTGGCTCTGTAGACAAAGAGAAAATGTGCTGTTGGATGTCTGATCATAGTCATTCATGTCTAGAACTTACATTTGGCAGCTGCAGCAGTTTTGGCTCAGCTGTTAAAGGAAACGGTGTTCACATGAAGCCTTGTAGTGAGATAGGTGAACCCAGAAAAACTGCTGCAGCACCAATGGTATCTGAGGTGTTCTGCGAGGGAAGTGAGATGGACACAGATGATCCGGAGTCGTTCACCTGCCAACGAGTGAGAGCCTATTTTAGAAAAATAAACATTTCTTGTGCACGCACATACATGCCCTGGCCCTTCTCTAACAGTGGCTGCACCCTTACGGCAAATGCTAGTCCCACAGCCTGTCCAGCAGATAGCTCTTTGGTAAATCAGCCAGGTACACTGAGCAGTCAAATCAAAGCACCTACAGACAATTCGTCAGACACAACCAATCAAGCTTCTCATCAAAGTGAAGAGAAGCAAGAAAATGGAAATGGAGAAAACATTTTGAATGAAAGAAACAGGAAAAGACATTGTCATATGTCTTCAAACTCTCCAGACTCTACAGAGGCTGAAGGAAAGCTACCCAGTGGACTCTCAGATCCAGCTATCCTTTCCACACCAAGTCAGTGTGGAAGCAGGCCTCACACTGCCACAGTTAATGGGCCAGAAACCAACAGCTCCATATCTACCCCTTCCCAGTCAGCACTTGGCCTGAGTGACTGGGAAACAGCCAGTACTTTGTCTCCCATGTCATCTCCATTCACACATGGTGGTTTGAGCAGCCTCTCAGCCGCACCAACGTCTCTCCCACTGTCATCATTTCTACTGAAGAAAGTCAAAGGTGTTGAGTTGGCTGATGCTCATTCTACAAGTGCGTCGCCAACGTCACCCAGTTTTATGCTCAAAGCTGTAGAAAAACTTCAGATGTTCCAAACCTCATTTCGTTCTGACTCCTCGAATTCATGTGAATCGTCCCTCATTCTGCCTCAAGATGAACAACAGAGTGATGAAGGTGATTTCTCAGACAGGAGCCCACCAAAACTGGAGCCGTATTATAATACAAGCCCCATTAAGCACGAGTGCAACGTTCCCATGGAAAATTGTGTAGAAAACAGCTCAAATGAGTTTATGTGGTTACCACTGCTCTCTCCTATCACTTCCCCACAACAACACTCGCAGACCAGAGCTGTGCCTCGAAGCCAAGGCTGTTCAGAGGAAGAGGAAGTGAACAAAACATTACCTGCTCATCGCATGCCACAGATCGGTAATGGCAGTCATCAAAGCTGTGTTGAGAATACGGAGCACCAACAACATGGAGAACTGAATGGAATATTGTTGAATTTTAAAACTCTGTCTCCTCCAAGCAGTGTCAAAGATATGAATGACAGTAATGAAGAGGAAAGCCAGAATGAATCTGATTATGAAAATGATGTCGAAGAGTGTAACAGCAGTTCTGAACAAGATCCCTCAAGTCCTCAAGTAACGACACCCCTTACCTCGGGTGTTCTGACAGAACTCAACTCTTTTCCCAGCAGTGATGAAGGTAATGATGAAGTCTCCAATGATGAGGGACAGCCACGTTTTACTGAAGAAGAGCTATCATGTCTGTCTGAAACAGCAAGCCACGAAGGGGATACAGCAGAGACAGCTGGTGAACCTCAGCCTGGCGTTTTGGATGAGTTCACAGCTTATGAGCAGGATATCCTGCTTGTCGACGTGATCCAGGATGACCCAGAGCTGTTCGAAGACTTGCCTGAACATGGTCTGCTGAAACTAGGGCCTACAAGGGTCAGTGAGGCCCCTTCAATCAGACCTGCTGAAGTGATGAAAACACTGTCGCCAAGGATAGACAGAACTTCCCTGGAGTTCGAAAAAAGGTACAGTTTCATATTTATTACCATCATAAGAGAATGTAGATTTATAATCAGTGAAACTGTTGTTTTTTTTGTTTTTTCAGATTGATACCAGTTAATGTGGATTCTCGTTGTGACAGTTCTGATATCACAGGTATGCTCAACCAAAGTCCTTAATACATGTATTTCAGATTTTTCAACACAATGCAGTGTTAGTTATTGATATTAGTAATGCATATAAATAACTTAATGAATTTAATGAAATGTAAAAATGCGTGTATATGTGTTGCAGAGGAGAGGGACAGCAGGCCATGGAGACCTCAGTGTAGCAAAATGCCAAACACATGTCTTGCCACAGACAAGCAAACCAGAAACATGGTAATACAGTTGTGTCACATGGTGGTCAAAGACCACCTCAGGACTGTTTCTCAGCACTTTATTGCAGTGCTCTGAACTTTGCAACATAGCAACACCTCCTTGCAATTGTAGGACACCAAGCTATTAACAGGGTTTTTTATGCAGAAAACTCTCTACCATGCAAAGTAAAAGCCCAGAATGAAAAAGGACAGGAAGAGTGTTATGAGAAATTATGTAGAAGAGAAAGTTATGTACACCTTTCAAAATAAAAGTCTATTTAATCCACATGAAATATAATACCTTGCTATTGTTGAACAGGTTCAGCTTGATGCCAACAACAATCATGTAAGCGGAGGGTTGGAAAGGTAACTGCACATATCACACGATGAAATATTTCTTGTATCTATTTAATCTGTAAGTGTTTATATAATGATTGTGTCAAAATCTTATAATAGGAGCCAGCCCATCCAGACAGTCCAGTCCAACTCTTCATATAACATCATTCCACTTACGAGCATAAGAAATGGTGAGAACAAAACAAAAATAGCTTTGGTGTTGCTTTTTTTTGTTGTGGATAACTTGGGATTCTGTCATCTAATTGGCTACACACATTTTAATGTCCAGAGTAAATGGAGGAAAAAGGGTGATCTGTCCCTTTATTCTCTACACAGGCCCAAGGATCACAAACCTTGCAAACCTGGCAGACTTTAGGCGACAGAAATCAAATGCTGTAAGTTTTTCAGTAAATAACAAACCTCTGTCATCTACCTCAAAAAATTACTACATTTACAAACGTTTAGGGCTTCAGCATAGATTGCATTTCTAGTTTTTTCAAGGAATTTAGCTAAAATGCATCAGTTTCTGCTGATTCTACTTATTCCAGAGCTGAACACACGTAAAAAAAGGTTAAAAGTGTTAAAGGGTAACACCTGTTTTCATCCTATTTTCTAAAAATGAAAACAAGAACCAGAACCTTTCCACATAATGTCATTTGGAGGAGTAATATGGAAGAAGATTTTCAAGTGAAAATCTATGAAATAGCCCTGTAATTCTAAGTATAACAATACACTTATTGTTGAAAAGTTAAAACATCAATTAAAATTTACCATTTTTAACCAAAGATGTTTTACAATCTGGAAATAAAGCAGTATAATTAACAGGAGCCAGAAGGTTAGTACATCAATTTGTATACCACCTTTTACTAGTTTTATTCTCATTCAAAGACATAATCTTGTTATGTGATGAAGTTAATTTGAGTAATGTACCAGCTGCTCTTCCTCCTCAGTACTGCAGACAGTACTTTAGTGAATCGCTGGCCTGTGGGTTCAAGATGTGTCGTTTTCAGCATGTGCCTGTCGATGGGGATGAAAAGGTACGCTCAGTGTGAATATTTCTTCGTTTAGATGCAGCCTGTCAAATAGAAATTAAGCCTTTTTAATAGAACTAAATCTAAGCTATTGCTTCCTTGGCCTTTAATCAGAAGTCAGTCATAGAAATTGTATGTGAAGCTGGTGACTGGAATGTGGAATAATGCGTCATGCATGGTGGCAGAGGCAGCATCATCTTCTGCCGCATCGTCAATAGTCAATAGTTCCAGGTTTGATTTCAGAATCATATAGTTTTTCTTCCTGTCTTTCAGTTCTGTGTTGAAACTGTGTTGCGTTTCACCAAAAATCCAATATGCCTACAGAAAGCTGGTGAGTTTCCAGTGAATCCATTAGCTAATGAGTACTTTGATTGGCTAACCTGTTTTGTTGTGTGAATGTCCACTGTCCTTGTCTCATGTTTATATTCATTTTATTTTATTAATATCTGTCTGCTCTGTTATCGCTCCATGACTGTCCTCCACACCTCTGGTGTCCAGGAGCTGTGTTTACAGGCTACTACCAGAACAACCCACCAGGAGTGTATTTCTCCATGCCAGTGCTCCTCTCGCTCCTCTGGGCTCTGCTCAAAGCCGGCATGGTGTCTGATGTCTTCTCAGTCCTCAGTGTTAGCTTGGCCCACAAGATAATGGTCAGTGTGGCTGTAATCAATGTCTTAACTGTACAAGTCATGCTGCTGTATACCCTGTAGTCCAGTAGAGGGCAGAGAACTTCTATTTGGTTCTGTTGTAGCACTGTTACAGTCATTTTCTTGTTACTCAGTGCTTCTGTGGACATGAAAATAGCGCTTAAACTTATTCCCCTTCTGTTACTAGCCCGGCCATGAGTTCCTGCTGGCCCTCTTTAACGTAGTGAGAGAGAAGGGTCTAATGGGCTTTGTGCCTGAACTCATGCAGCTCACATCCAAGGTATCTCAATTTCTACACACTTTACTCACAGTAAGGTTGTGGGATATGTATTTTTGTATGTATATGGATGTGTGGACGTGTTGACAGATGGCCAGTGCAGGTCTGGTACTGAGTTTGGACTGTCTTGATTGTGTAAAAAACACTCCTGAGTCCCAGCACACCATCCATCCAGCCTCGCCTGCTTCAGTGTGAGTTGAACTTTTCAGCCCTCACTTATCTGAGCACTAAGAGTCACATTACTTTTAATAAGTATCTGAATGAGGTATCTTTTATCGTAAAAGGTTATCTACAAGTGGGCCCTTTGCAGAATACCTCAATTTGGCCCCCTCTATCGTGGAAATAGAGGTTAGTTTTTCTCTTCAGTAGATTGACCTTTATCCACAAATTATGATGAAAAATCAAGATGGTTTTGTGTTCAACATGTCATAGTACTCAGGTGCACCTTTCTATTTTCTGTCAGCTTTGTACCAAACAAGAGGACTGGAGGCGGATGGGGGAGGTTTTCATGTCCATCTGCCAGTACAGCCAACATCCCAACCAAGTGGAGCGAATCAGCGGCCGTGTTGCTATAGCACTTCTGTCTGAGACCAAAGACAAGCTGTCTCTTCCCTTTGCTGTCTTTGCAGAGACAGGTGAAGATTTTTATCTTAAAATTAATTTGTTTCCCCATAACAGTCCTTAATTGTCCTTGATAATTTTATAGTTTTTATTGTTTAGTTTGTCAGAGTGATGGTGAAGACGGCCTAATCAGGAGTTTTTTAGGCAGAATTGGAGTCTCTCTCATGTTGCGATACCACAAAACGCATCAATGGGCCAAGGTAAATAGACCCCCTTATGTGTTTCTCATGCCTTACACCTGAATAAAAAGTAAGTGATCTTCAGGCTATTTACTCTTCAATCATAGAACATTGTGACATTCTCAAAAAGACGTGAAGTTCAAGATGCTGTAATGGTAGCGCGAGTGCATGTTGCCTTGTACATGTCTGTGATTGTAGGGTCGAAAGGTGGTGGAAGTGTTGTCTATGTCAAAAGTCAGCTACTCTACACTGAAGGGCTTGTTTGGGAACGAGGACGGAGCTTCGCGCTGCTGCCTCGTCACTGTGGCTGCTGAGCTCTTCCTCCTGAGTGGCAGCGTAGAGGGAGCTCTAAATGCACTCAGAGGTAACACCTGTGACACCGAATGGCTTGACAGACTTTATAATGCTTTAAAATGTGTCAAGTGTTCATACCCGGGAGTTCAGGGTCTTTGTCTGTGCATCTTTTAATTCAGAAAACAATTGGTTCCTGAGTTCGTGCTCCTGGCCGTGTGAGCCTGCTGATCTGGAAAGCAGGTGTCGCGTCTTGATGCGTCTGGTTGAAAAAACATCTCACCGAGACACACTAGAGGTTCTGTGTAATCTCCCTGGAATTAAAGAGCCAAATGGTGAGGAAACACATTTATGTAAAGATTTTATAGCTTGGAGGCACAGGAAGGGGTTGTTGTGTTTTATATTTTGAGATTCAGATAATTGTGTACTGGCTTTTCTCAGTATTTTATCCGGTTTTTTTCTCAGCTTTGTCCTGTTTTTCCCTACTGCAGTACAAATAGATTTTTTGGATTTGGATTTAATGGATTGGAATTTTCTTTAAGAATCTAATACTTAGACTTGTAGTGGTATAAAGGTTTCACATCATGCCATCACTATTCAACATCTTTGTGTGTCCTGTTTCTAAAATTTAATTCCACATCAGCTGATGTGTGATGTGAGACCTACAGAAACGGTCAATCAGGCTGTACTGTCACTTCCCAGCTCTTGGTGACTCTTTTGTTAATTGTTTAGATCACTTCTGAAAATGTTTTTTTTTCAGAAAGTGCAAACCAATTAATGAAGAAAATAATCAAAATAAACAAAAATAATTGTTAGCTTTTTGATCCAAAAAAGGCTCGAGTTCCACCTCAAACAACTACAGCAATAAAAAGCTTTTACATTACGTGAGTAATAATAATTAAATTATTTAAAATTCAGTCATACAGGACATTTTTCTGCATTAAGTAAGTTGACATTTCATTCTTTCAGTACACTTGCATGATAATATTTACATACTTATATTTTCCAGGAAGGACTTTTACATAGTGTATTTTGAAAGTATGGTGGACTATTAGTGTTTTTACATGGGTAAAGGATGTAAGTTCTGGTTGAGTCTTCATTCATCTAAGGTTTATTGTAACTGATAAGAATAATGGTAATGGTAGTAGTAGTAGTAATAATAATAATAATAATAATAATAAATTGTTGTTGTTTTTATTATTATTATTATTATTATTATTATATATAATAATAATAATAATATGCAATACTGTGAAACTGTTGCTACCCAAGTATGTCATTGTGTTTCTTCTCCAGACATGATGGACACCTCCAGGTACAATTCTCTGTTTAACTCTCATCTACAAGTGTGTGTGGACAGACAGATCCTCCCTGTAGCCTCAGACACTGCAGACTTCATGTTCTCAAAAAACTTGGCAGTTGACCACAGAGTGCTGCAAATACTTTTACACAAACTGGGAAAGCAAAACCTCTGGCTCCGTGCACGGGAAGTCTTCAGACGTAAGTATAATTTTCAGGTTTTCTGGCTGATCCACTTTCATAATTACAATTAAACACAATTTAAAAAAGTGTAAACTGGATTGTAGCTCCCTCTGCTTGTCGCTGTTGTGGCTTTTGTGGCAGTGTTTACCTAAAAATGACACTGGTGTGTATATTTATCAGACTCTTTAAGTGTGGGGTACTACCAAGGTGTGTCTGCTCCTGCTGGTTTCATGTCACTGATCGTCCCCTGTCATCTGGGAGAGGTGGAGCTGGCTCTCGCTTTCGAGATGTTCATCACTGTCAACGCTACAGCTATTCTCCAAATGCCAGAGAGCAGCACTTCCACCCTCAGCATCACTCTCAAAAGGTGACGTGTTTATGTGTCTGAATGAACCTTCAATGCATTATGTGATGTGTACAAACATGGTGGCCCTGTTTCCTCCTTCAGGACTCAAAGCTGTGAGAGCGAGTACCTCTCTGCTGGCAGCCGCCTCCTTTCTGCAGCCTGCATCCCTCAGCCCAAACTTACTGTTCACTACACAACAGTAAACGCTTCACAGGAACAACTGTTCACACTCGACATTTCCTCAGCTCGACGTTGGCTCCGCCATAATCATTTGTGGGCCAATGACGTGTGGATGCAGTGAACCAAAAGGTTATTCTCCTCACTGTGCTCGTCATTCCCATGAAACTGCTTATCTTCCCAAACATCGGTAACTCTGTGAAAACCATCAATGAAATCAGGAACATGTGCATTTCAGTTTCAGTTTAACCTTTGACTGAGAATCTGAAGTTCATCACCAAAGACTGACACCAACTTTTATAATATTAATGATTATTTTTGTTAAAATTTATTTAGAAATCTGTTTAGGGAGTTATTTCCTTGTTTTCCTGAGTTCTTTTAGCTGATTTGTCAATGTTTGTGTTATTTACTGTTTGGAGGAAAAAAAGGTCTGACATAATTTTGTAGCATTGTTGTTAGAGGTATTAGGCTTTAAGTTCTCAAGTGTAAATAACATCTGAGTGTAAATATGTATATATTTATGATGGTGTTTAGTCTTACAGTACTATGTTACTGTTACAGCTATTAGTGATTGTTAAGACCTCATGTCAATTCCTCATCGCCTGTTTGAGAGCTGTGCTTTACATTTTCTTACATTTTTTTATAAAAACGTTCTGACCCGAAGCCTTTGGTTCTGTAGTGTTTCTACACAAATGGAAAACAACATTGAACATTCTCTGGGTAAAATAGGTAGATATAAATACAGTAGGTATCGTTAGTGTTAATGGTCAGTTCCATTTGCCTTTTGTGTGTTTTGTTTTGTGGCTCTTGTCATTCACAGCCTGGAGGTGAGTCTAGCCAGTAAGTGGACTTCACAATTGTAGTGAGTCCAGTTTCCTGCCAGTTCTAGTAAGAAAAACATCTGTTTTTACTCTAAAAAGGTGAATATTTCTTCAAGTGCTGAGTGTCGCTGCATCTTTTGCTTCTCTTTCAAGTGTTTTCTCACTCAGCATTTCTGTTGTTGTTGAGTCTGAATGTGTTACACAGCTAGTTAACCACCAGGGGGAAGTACTGGACTGTGGTGAGCTAAAGAAATGTGAGGAAGTAAAAAGTGGTGGCTGGCTAAATTCAAAGTAAATAGATCTCTGCATAGATGACTGAAGTTAACTTGAACTCCTTTCTCACATGGTTCTCATTTGTCAAAGATGACAACTGAGCGAAGGGATGAACACATGCAAAGTGTTATATCTGAAATTCTATCCTTTATCTTTTGTAGTCGCTTTCAGCACTGCAAAACTTTTTTTTTCTTTTTGGCTTGCGTGTCTTTACAATCTACGACAAAGTCCTGAGATGAGAAGAGCTCCAGGCCAAGTTAAAGTAAAACATGCCTTGTAGACATTCACATGGTCTGGATACTTAAATCTCTACTGAGATGTTTTTGTGTTAAAGTTGTCAAGAGGCCCACACCATTCAGTCAGATGATGCGCTTTAAATAATAGAAATGGCTGTATCGGGCAAAGAAGCTGAAATGTGGGTGTCATCCATAGATAGATAATCATAACACAAGTCACAGTTTGTGTGACACATCCAGGGAATTAGTCCTGTACACGGAGGTCTGTGTGTGAAATATGTGTGGACTATTCCTTCATGAGGAATGTTTACTCACACTGACATATCATCATAACCTCTGGCATGTTTTCAAACTGTACATCCCTTTATCCAGCGTTTCTTATTTGTTCAGGCTGCTGTAAATCTCCTATTGTTGTCTGACTCTTTATTAATGTTTCCTGCTACTCAGACATAAATGGAGAAATTGGATAAAAACAGTTTCAGATGAAGTGGTCTCACACAGGTAAACCCCATTTTGTCTTCACCAACACTGTGCTGATTTTCAATAAAGGAAAAAACAAAAGACATGTAAAAAATGAACTACTAGAGGCTGAAAGATTAGGAAGGAGGTTTAGGAAATGCCATAAAACAGAACTCCAACTGTTTTATTGTACGAGCCTTAGGAAGAGCAGCTCTTAATAGTCAAACAGGTTGTGACAGACTGCAGTCCCTTCACATTTGCATAGGTGTTATTTGCTTGTACTAAAACAGGATTGTTGGTAAAGAGTAGAGCTGAAAAAAAATAATCTAGACATTCAGCATCATGTACAGTACTGAACATCTTTTAGAAACTTGTACTGGAGTATTCTCATTTTAAGTTACTTTATGATTTTACTTCACTACTACTCTGCTTTATCTGACAGTTAAAATAAATACCAACTCATCAAAAAACACTGTTGAGCTGTTTGAGTAGTTAAATAGAGTACCTCCACATATTTTCATTATATCCAATAAATATTTTTAAATATTGCATATTTCTACGGAGACTTAATAGATGAGACATGTATAAATTATAACAATCACTGTAGTTGTGTACAAAACATTGTAAACTGGTCACAAAGAATTGTTCATAATGTTGTACATCAAAATTACGTCCTTTCTCTTTTGCAGTACACCCCCAACTGCAAAAATGTTTGGACACTAAAAAATCTACATGCAAACAGAATACAATGATTTGCAAGTCTAATAAAACTATATTTGATTCAAGACAGGAAGCTTATCAAATGTTTAAACTTAGAAATATACCATTTAAGAAAAAAAGATTTGAAACTGATGGCAGCAACATGTCTCAAAATGGTTGGGACAGAGGCAACAAAGGATTTAAAAGTAAGTGCTACTAATGAGTTAGAGCTGGAATTAGAGCTAATCGGGTTAACTGGCAACAGGTGAGTAATATGATTGGGTATAAAAAGAATATCGAGTCATTGTCTCTCAGAAGTAAAGATGGACAGATGGTCACCAGTCTGACAATGTGTGTCTACAAATTGTAGAACTATACTATAACATGGAACTATTTCAGAATAATGTTTCTTAATGTAAAATGACAAAGGTTTTAAATATATGATCACCTACAGTACGTAAATCTATGAGCATGGGACAAGGCTGAAACACGGTATTGGATGCCTGTGAACTTTGAGTCCTCAGAAGTCACTGCATTACAGACATGATTCTGTGATGGACATCACTGCATTTCCAAAGATCACTGAACACAGTTCACTGTACCATCCAGAAATATCTGTAAATGTTCTCAGTCATTTAACTTGCATCCAAAAATGCAAATTAAAGCTGTTATATGAACATGATCCAGAAACGCTGCCACATTCATTTAAAATGGTCTGTGCTCAGACGAATTGATATTTGGCCTTCTTTCTGGACACTGTGGGTGCTGCATCCTCCAGATTAAAGAAGAGGAGGACCTACGGGCTGGTTATCAGCAGTCATTCCTATGGAATGGGAAGCCTGCACTTCTGGAAAGTCACCAATGTCCAACAATGCTGGAGGATATGTCCAGGTGTTAGAGCAGCATATGCTCCATCCAGTCAACGTAATTTTCTTGGACTTGCATATTTCAGCAGGAAAAGCTAAACCACATCCTGCATCCATGACAACAGCATGACTTCATAGTAGAAGAGTCTATTTAAAATATTTTGAGCATCTTGAAACACAAAATACGACAAATCAAACCCAGGACTGTTGAGCTGTTAGAATCCTGTGTAAAGAAAGAACCAGGTAAGGACAACATTGCTCCTAAAACCTCAGCTACTGGTCTCCTCAGTTCCTAAACATTTACAGACTGTGGTACACAGGCCATGTCCTATGCCATCAAATTCACATGTTCACATGTTGCCAGCCCAATAAAATAACATAAAAATAGGGCATGTTCTGGCACACTTGCATCAAATGCAGTACAATTTCAGTGTCTATAACAGTGGACATTTGTCTTTCTCTACCTCATTCACTTAAAAGCACAACTATGTTATTATTATTAAAATAATCTGTGGCCCAGTGAAGTTGTAATTTCAGTAGCCTAGCTATTAACTAACCTCCACCAGCTGTAGGCTCAGTAAACCCTATATATGACATGAATATCAGTCATAATTAAATTTACCTGCTGTGTATCTTGG